>JABUQX010070399.1:0-27500 GCA_015478945.1 Trachelipus rathkii | reverse complement strand
AAGCTTTTTTTTTGGTAGTGTGCTTGAAGGCATCTAATAAGTCTTTGTAATGCTAGGAGTATCAAAATCAAATATTTTTATATTAATGCTAGAAGTTTTAAGAATAAAAGATTTTGATTTGTTAGACAGTAGATGAAACTTTAAATGTAGGTATTATAGAGGTGTAGAGCTAGTTTTGGCGATTCTTTGTTTGAACCAGAGAATGATATTCTTTTTATCTTGATGAGCGTGCATTAGAATGGAGGGTGTGGTTTTTTCACTTTATATTAAAAACTATTCAGTCTGTTCAAAGACCAGAATTTAAAACTGTCCCAGATGTTTAATCTCTCTGTTTTGATGTTATTGATAATAAAGTAAGCATAATAAGAGCGTTTTGCAAAGCTTCTGGTCAGGATCAGGAACCAGATATAGCAAATATTGGATAAGATTTAGGCCACATGCAATATATATAGAAGCAAGGACAATTATAATGGGTGATTTCATACCACAAAAACTGGACAAAAAATCCAATATATATTTACACAATTTTTAACAAGATATTTATATAATTTATAAAACATTGTTTTATAGTAAAGACATCATGTAAATGAAAAAAATTTTTTTTTAAATGTATTATGTTCCAAAATAAAATTGATATATTACGGTCTAAAAAAAAACTATACCCCACAATTTGTTTTCTTTATTTCGTTTTCTAAAATAAAATAGGTTAAACTCGTAGGTGTATATTTGGGCAAATTATAAACACTTTTAAAAAATCTATATTTTTGAGCGAGCACTATATATACTTCACGCCCCAGAAGCAGAGCACATTAATCACTAAATTAAATTTTAAACTGAATTGATCACTTAAAACCTACTTTACGCACTGGGTTACGTCTAGACACTAAACTTGTTCCTGCTGTTCAGTAGAAGAAGTGACCCTCTTTGAAGGCGAATCATCATCCGATTAAGGAACCATCTGTGATGTCAAATCATCATCCGCTTGTGGAACCATCTGTGAAGGCTAATAAACAACCGAGTGAGGAACCATCTATGGAGTCAAAGGTAGTACAGCAGGCTTCATACGACTGTAGAAATGACATCCTTTGTCCATCAGAAAGTTGTATATTTAGTATCGATCCATCCATTAAAGAACCTTGTAAGGGTCAGAATAAGGTGCTTCAAGACTTCTGATTGCGGTCGACGCAAAGAAAGACATGGTACAGTTTTGAAGTTCAGCAGGATTGTATGATGATGCACTGGAGGGATGAAGAGGTAGTAGCTGTCGAAAATCCAGTTTCATGTGAGCCATAAATTTTCTCATGGTTGTTGCAAGAATCTTTATTTTAAGGTGATTGGAGAAGTTCTAAAGGACAAAGGTGTTTTATTCGGTTCTGAAGATAGGTTACATTTGGAAGAGAGAATGGAAGAGTTGTGGCGTTTTGAAGTTGATTCTTGATTTCAATGAAGGCCTCCAATGAAGTCCAAGTAAGAGACTTCTCCTTTATAGATGGTGTTTTGCTTTTTCTGATAAAGGAGAGATAAGCTTTGGAAAACATGGGATAAAAAGGAGGTAGTATCTAGTGTTTTGCTTTTTCTGATAAAGGAAAGACGTGCTTTGCAAAACATGGGATAAAAAGGAGGTATCCAATCATTCCCAAGAATCTTCTAAGATCTGGGGAGACTCAAGAAAGAGGGTACTTGGAAATTTTGAATGTCTTTTCTGAAGGAGAAATTCCGTCTGAAGAAATATGATATCCCAGATAGTTGAGAGATGGCTTGTAGAATTCACATTTTTCCAAGGGTATTTTGAAAGAATTTTCTTGAAGAAGCTTGAAAACTGTCCTGAGATGTTCTTCATGCTGTTCTGGAATTACTGAAAAAATTACCAAGTCATCTATATTTATCTAAACAAATTGGACATGTCTGAAAATGTTCATTATTCTTTAAAAAGTAGGCCCAGCATTTTACAAACCAAATGCATAGAAACATATTCAAAAAGGCAGAAAGGAGGAGTTAAGGCGGTCTTTTCAATGTCCTCTAGTCATTTTGGAATTTGGTAATATGCCCTCTGAAGATCTATTTTGCTGAAGATTGTTGATCCATGTAGACGTCGCGAGAGACATTGAATTTGAGGAAGTAGATACCCATCTCTTTTAGTTATTGCATTTAAAGATCTGTAATCACCACAAGGCCTCCCAAGTTCCTGGGGTTTTCTTTGGCAGCAGATGGAGTGGAGAAGCCCAAGAAAACTTGGAAGGTCTAATGATTCCATTCTTCAAAAGAGTATCGAATTCTGGTTTTGCTGCTTTGAGTTTATCTTCAAGAATACGACGAGATCTTGCAAATACTGGAGGAGAATCACCAGTCTCTATGTAGCGAACATGTCCTTTTGGATTAACTTTGATGTTCATCAAGTCAATAGATGAAGTTAATTGTGGAAACTCCTGAAGCAAAGATGAGATATCAGAGTCTTCAATGTTAGTGTTGATTTTTAATGAAGGAACTTCCACGGAAGAGACTTGAAGAGGTGCTTGAAAAGAAGTATTTGTGTTTTGCAGAATTTTCTTCCCACAATCGAAAAGTAAGTTGTAATTCACACCCAGTATTGGCATTGCGATATCGGCTACTATGAAAGTCCAATGAAATTCTCTGCTAAATTTCTTGATTGTTATATATGATGCTATTTCACCATGACACTTGATAAGCGAGCTATTGACTGCGGAACAATTAACATTGGTTAAAAAAAGGGACATACCGTTTACCATTGAACATTAGTTGAATAAAGGGACATACCGTTTACCATTGAAGAATTAGGCTCGAAACTGAAGCACCTGTATCTAAGAGGAAGAGAGTATCTGCGCTGAAGACTGTGACATTGATATTAAGTTGCGAACTTATTATGACACAGCAATCAGCTCGCTCTTCTAGTTTTCCATTGGTGTGGGAGAGGCAGATCTAGAAGAGGGGCGAGACAAGGGTTGCATCCGCGCATTAGATTTGTCAGCTCACATGCATCATGGTCTGGTTGTTCTTGCCTGTTATCCAAAGGGTCTTTGATTTTGACTATATGACGAAGTCCTGCATGTGTTCCTGTTGTTGTTGTTGCTGCTGTTGCCGATGTAGTTGCTTGTGTAGGAGCTCGCGATACCAAAACAACTAGATCATTTGCTAGTTCGGCCAAGTTGTTCAAGGTTAATGGCAATCTGTGAAGTCATAGTTGATCGAATGTTTTTGGAAGAGTCTTCAATAACTACATCCGGATGATGTCTTCAATTTTTTATTTTTTATATTCATAGCTGACCATTTCTCGTAAATGAAGGGAAGGCCTGCCACTGTAGGATTTTTTGGACATAACTCGTTGAATAACTCCGTCTTACTCTTCTCATAGATTGTAATGACAAGTTTTTTTAGCGGAGTGTAGGTAATTTAGCTTATTAAATTGCCTGTGTAATTTCGGTCTCATTTCATTTATTGAGCCAGTGAATACCCAGAAATTTAAATCTAAGTTTGGTCATTTAAAGTAAATCGGTAACTGTTGTGTGTGTGTATACTAGGAGAGTTTTGATAGGCTTTTTACTGACTTTTACTTTCCTTTTGTTGTAATTGAAGCTGTTTTTTGCAGTTTCAAAATTAAGTAGCTTGCAGCTATCATCCAAGCTTCACATTGTGCATGGCATGAATCATTTGTAAAAATCTTCTAAATTTGTAGTTGATTCTTATAACTTATTTAGCATATTTAGAGTAGTTATTTGTATTTTAAATTTTTATCGCATGATCAAATTTTAATTTTTTATTATTATTATTAATGAAATAGGTATGAATATATATATATATATATATATATATATATATATATATATATATATATATATATATATATATATATATATATATATATATATATATATATATATATATATATATATATATATATATATATATTATATATATATATATATATATATATATATATATATATATATATATAATATATATATATATATATATATATATATATATATATACTTTTAAACATAATTTATTTCACTTACTATTATAAAAGAAAATTTTTACTTTGTTACTAATATATACTTTCTTATGTACCTAATTATATAGTATTCTTTATTCAGTCAGTAGCTTTGTTCCATGTGTGTAATTTGTTTCCGAGCTTTGTTTTCTTTTATAACTTTGCTTTATTCATTAACATAGATGTAAACTTTAACAGTTTTCATGTGAAATATAATTGTAAATCTTGTATTACTGGCAGCATTTTTAAAGGGTGTTTTTTTGTTTTTTTTTCTTTAAATTTGAGTTTTCATGTGATTTAATTGCAGTCTTATGTTCATAGTATGGGTTAGTAATAGATGCCGGTTCTACGCATAGTCAGCTTTTTGTTTTCACGTGGTCAAAGCCTGAGAAGAAAACAATGGCAGACATAGAATTAATTCACGGCTGTTTTATGCATGGTAAGTGTTTACATTATATATATATATATATATATATATATATATATATATATATATATATATATATATATATATATATATATATATATATATATATATATATATATATATATATATATATATATAGTGTATATTTATATTATATATATATATATATATATATATATATATATATATATATAATATCTTTATCCTCCCTTCTCTTCCCACTAGATGTGGAGTAGGGGTGAGTAAGATGCACGAAAAATAGGTTAGTTTAGTAGAAGAGCATGGCATGTTAAATTAAAGCCTCCCCTACATCCCTCAATACCTTCTAAGTGAGAGCTCGCCGCAGTAAAAAAATCCACCTTTGGGCTCTCACTAAGCACCGCAAGAGCCTCACTGTGGTACTTTAATGCAGTGTTTTCAAAGTATGATAACGCCTTGTGTTGAGGCCAGATGGGGCGGCAGGCCTAGAAAATGGGGTGCTAAGTGGTTTAGGGGGCGATGGCTGATTTGTAATTTTATATCTACTTAATATTTTAAAATTCACTGAAATTAAACCTACCTACTACACTACATCGATTATTTAGTAATTTTAGTTCATATTTCTGCCCTGTTTGATTGTAAAAATTTGTTTTTAAACTATATATATATATAGTATATATATATATATATATATATATTATATATATATATATATATATATATATATATATATGTGGCAAAGAGGATTGTCTGTAAGAGGTTATATATATATATATATATATATATCTCTACACATGTGTCTATAAATATATAAATATATATGTTTCTTATTAAAATATTTAAGTTTTTTATAAAAAAAATTGGGGGCTGAAAAATAATTAATTTTCAAAGTGGGCGGTAGACAAAATAGGTTTGAGAACCTCTGCTTTAATGTGTGGGCTCATACCCTCGGCCAGGCTCACAATCATACCTTCCTCACAATACATCGCCATTCACTCATTATGCGCCTTTCTTCTTGCCCCTGCCAAACTAACATTCCTTTACTGACTCAATCCACTTTTTCTTTGGTCTCCCAGCCTATCGATTCTGAGAACGTTCACCACTATGCATCTGCTTATCCAACTGATTATCATCCATCCTTTCCTTATGATCAAACCATCTCTACACACTCTTTTAATCTCTCATTTACGCCTTTCAGCACACCGCACACAACTCCCTAACACGTTCATTCCTCATTTTATCAATTCTCACACCCAATACGCCCCTAATATTATCCATCTGCACACATTTCACCTTAGATTTATACCTCTTATTCCACACCATAGTTTCACTACTATACATTAACACCTGTAACAACATATCCTCATGCAGAGCCCTAGCGCACTCCAGACCTAGCCCCTTTACATTCACCATGGATTTAATTGAACTAGCTACGTTCCTGTCATTCTCAACTTTTCTACTACATTATGCATCATACATTCCCTTTTCATGCAACATATAACCTTAATATTTAAACTCGGATACTTGTTCCAATTGCTCACTATCTAACATGATTTCATAAAGCAGATTCCCTCACCCACTTTCGTCACCTTACTCATAACTACATTTATTTTTAAACCCCTCCTTTTACACATCCTACTAAACCCATTTACCAACCCTCTCAAACTTTCTTCATATTCACCAAACAAAACTAAATCATCATCATACAATAAGCAGGGCACCCTACACTCTCTTTCATTCTCCATCAGTCTCACACCCTCTCCTACCACTCCTACTCCTAATTCTTTCAACACTCCATCCATATACAAATTAAATAGCCATGAAGATTTTACACATCCTTGCCTCACTCCACAATTAATTTAAACTTTTCACTCCGCTCCATTTATTCTCACACAAGTTCATTATCGACATACATACTTTTTATTCCATTCAGAACCCTACCACCAACATATATCACTAATACCTGCAACAAAACTCCCCTATTAATCCTGTCATACGCCTGTTGCAAGTCCATAACACCTAAATTCAATTTATTCCTCTTTCTCATTTTTCCCATTCATTTGTTTTAATGCGAAAATTTGATCTGCACATCCTCTTCCACTTCTAAATGCAACTTGTTCTTCTCCAATCAGTCCTTCAGTCACTCGATGCATTCTTTCAACCAACTTAACTTAATCTGATATCTTACCTACAACACTCAATAAACTAATTCCCCAATTCCTATAGTTCCCCTTATCTTCCTTACCCTTACTTTACCTCAAATCCTTCGGAACTATTCCCTCTATAAGCGCTTTGTTACACAACTTCCATACCCAGTCAATCACAATCTCGCCTCCATTATTGATCATTCCACAAGTAATTCCACCTATACCTGCTGATTTACCATTCTTTAACTTTCTCAATCTGCCTATTACCTTATCCCTACTATTTACCTCATACCCAAAATACATATTTCTTCTTACACCATCAAGCTCACACACATTCATTATAACTTCTTCATTACTTCCAGTGTTATGGAGATTTCGAATTGTTCCTGCATTTTCTTCACATCCATTTCATTAGTCACGAAAATACCATCACAATATTGATTATTCTGTATAGATTCCCCTTACTCTCTTTCTTAATCTTTTATCTTTCGTAGGAGGCGTGGTTGAATGTTCTAAAAGCCAATGTTGAGGTTTTGAAAGGAAAGTGTATGGAAATATATAGGGAATAAAAGAGGAATACTAAAAGTTGCAACATAGGATAAAAAAGAGAGGTAAATGACTAGTTTGAAAACAGGATGAATGGAGACTTACAAGGGAACAGAAAGATGTTCTGGAAGGAAGTACGAAAGGTTAAAAAAGAGAATCAAGGAAATCTTAATAGAATAATGAATAGAGATGGCGTCTTCATGAGTGATGAAGTTGACGTGAGGAGAGAGTGAAGCGAACAATTCGAAAGTCTGCCTATATTGGCAGTTATGAAAAGTTGATAGTGAATATGTGTTAGTTTGATGGCGCAAGAAATGATAGGTGTTTTTGGTAGGAGGTAAAAGGTAGAGTGAGTAAGTTGAAGAAGGGTGAATCAGCAGGTATAGATAGAATTACTGGTGAAAAGATCAAGAATGGATATGGAAGTAGTGTGACAAAGTGTTTGTAGAGGGTGTAGTTTCAAAGGATTGGAGGGGAGCAGTGATAATACTTTATATAAGGGTAAGGGTTATAAAGGGAACTGCAGAAACTATATGGGAGTTTTTTTATTGAGTGTCTCGAGATGCTGATTGTTGAAGAACAAGGTGTATTTAAAAGTGGTTGAGGATGTGTAGATCAAATTTTTATATTGAATCAAATGAGTGAGAAAGTGAGAGAGAAAAAGAACAAACTGTATTTAGGTTTTATTGACTTGCAATAGGCTTATTACAAAATTAATAGGGAAGATATGTGACAGGTGTTGGTGGTAGGCTTCTGAATGGAATCAAAAGTTTGTATTTCGATAGTGGAGTTTCTGTATGACGAAATGGAGTGGAGAGTGAATGGCTTATTGTTAATAGTGAATTGAGGCAGGATGTATTATGTTTCCATAGCTATTTAATTTGTATATGGATGTCGTGAGGAAAGAATTAAAAGGAGGGGTGGCAGAGGAGTGTTAGACTGATGGAGAATGGAAAAGAGTACGATTATGATTTGGTTTTGCGCTGCGAATTTTACGAAAGTTTGAGAGGATTGTGGATTAGTTTGGCAGGGTATTTGAAAGGAGGGAATTGAAAGTAAATGTAGATAAGTTTAAGGTGATCTTGGTGGATGAGGAGAGTCCGCATTGTGAAATCATGTTGGATGGTGAGCAACTGGAACAAGTATCTTGAGTTTATATATCTAGGCTATATGTTCGATAAAAGGGAATAGATGATCCAGGATGTAGTAAGAAAGTTGTTTGTGGTAGAAAGGTGGCTGGTGCAATTAAATCTTTGGGGAATGCAAAGGGACTCAGTCTTGAGTGTGTTAGGGTTCTACATGAGGGTATGTTGGTACCGGTGCTAATGTATAACTGTGAAGCTGTGGTGTGGAATAAGAGGTATTGATCTAAGGTGCAGTCTGTGCTGATGGATAATCTTATGCGTGTATTAGGTAAGAGATGAATTGTTAAAATTAGGAATGAGTGTGAGCTATATTTGAGTTAGTGGTATAAACGTTTAATGTAGTGATAAAGACATGCTATATAGTATCAGGGAGTCCTAAACACAGTCAAGTTGAGCAATTGTTTTAACAGTGGTCTTTAAAGGAAATGCAACTAGTTTTAAGGAGGTGAGTAAAGAGAGGCATAATAAGAGGAACACTGGGTCTTGTCTCCATATTACAGAGATACCACTGTGAGTGGTCCATCACAGTCTTGCAAGGAGCTAGGGTTGATTTTTTTACTATGATAAAGGGGCAGTTGAATGGTAGGGGGAGGGCTTTCCTCTTGACTACGGTACGTCATGCTCTTTCAACTATTCTATTTTCTAGAGGTATGAACCCAAACCCACATCTAGTAAGGGTAAGAGAAGGGTGGATAAGAAATAAATAAAGGGATAATAATAATAATAATAATAATAATAATAATAATAATAATAATAATAATAATAATAATAATAATATTAATAATAATAATAATAATAATAATAATAATAATAATAATAATAATAATAATAATAATAATAATAATAATAATAATAATAATAATAATAATAATAATAATAATAATAATAATAATAATAATAATAATAATAATAATAATAATAATTTAATCACATAAGGTAATGTGAATTTAGGTAGTCTATTTAAAAGGTTGTTTTAACTGAAAAAAAATTAATAATAAAATAAGTAATCCAGCATGTAATATTGTAGATATGAATCAAAATTAGTTTTCCTCCCAATCTTTTCAATTTGCAAAATAGAAAAATACAGTAAAACGAAATCAAACTACATTAGGGACTGTTAAGTGAAATGTGGTTCCCTCAAGGAAACATCCTTATTCTCTTTTAAAAAGAAAATAATATACTGTATTCTTTTTTTTGTGGAAAGACCTCTATTGGTACAATTTTTTCTTGTTGACGCAGCTGATGAGCACTTTTGTTTTCTGATTTAGGTCTGAAGATCTGGATCAGTAAACCAATATATCTTTTTAATTGTTTAAGAAATTCAAACAGCTTTCAATTCACTAGCTAAATGATCAGAGACCTGTGGTTCAAATTTTTCAGTTAACAAAATTTATTATGTCGTCTTCAAAGATGTCCTTTATATGATCCTCCTCATGTAACCATTCATGGGATGAAACTAAAATGCAAAACCACATAAAACAAAGTTATTAAATTTTAACCAATAGTTTTCAATTGTAAATGTTAACTATATTAAAGGTGCAGTTGAGAAACGTATGGTACTCCTAAAATGTTTGGGAAATAAGTATTGGAGATCAGATAGAAGAATTCTATTGCGTCTTTATAAATCTATCTCGTGGTCAAGAATAGATTTATTTTTGACTTCCTCTCAAAAAAAAGCACATTCTTTGCTTATTAATTAAGAAAAACCAGGAAGTCAGGAAGTCAACTGACTAGTTGGAGCTCTTTGTTGTGGAAAAATGAACTTCTTCGAATCTGAAGCTTATGATATTATTAGCCAAAATATGTGCAGCGATTGTAAAAGTGTGAAAATAAGATCTTTTAACGAGATTTTTTTTTAGATAAATTTATTTGTATGAATTTTTCTTACATTCATTGACTTATCTAGTATAGGTGAGTTGAAAATATTCTCTGAAGACTTAACTTAGTCTCAGATGATTACTGTTTTACCCCTTAACTTGGAAACAATTATATCTTAAGTAATGTTTATATTGATTACAGTTTAAAAGGAACGTCTAAGAAGAAACACAGCTTCTATAATACTTCAACAAATTTTTTTGAGAAAATTCATCTTTTTGAAACTTTTACCTGTAATGTCTGTGTGACAGATGGTTTTCAGAAGAATGGGTTTACGGGTTGTTTTTTTAAGCTATATATATCTCAAATTAAACTAATCTTATATTACTATATTTACGGCTTATAAATCAAACCCACACACCAAAGCTAATATTTACAAAATTTTTATCTATCTTTGTCATTGATAGATATAGGCTTATCAACCCTTTTTTGTTTTTTCTTTTTTTTTTACTTTTAAATTTCGTGTACATAAACTGAGTTGATTGTCAGTGTCAGACAAACATATTTCACTTCTATTCCAGGATATGTGGTAATATCACTGCATGATTAAGTAGATTCTACAGCAAAGATTCTTCTGTTATGTATACTTTCTACTCTTAAGTGTTCAAACACTAAATTTAATAATATATTAATAATAAAGATTTGCAACTTGGGGTCAAGACCATTCAAATTTTATCAGTTGTGAAGCCTCCATCCCTAAATTGATTGGACTAGTGAATATGTGCATTGTAGACGAGAACAAATTGAATTGGCTAGCTTAGACTTCATTGTTCTTTATTTACAGTGTTTTACCAGTTTGAGGAAACTCCAATTATTAATAACATTAATTATCAACAAGACTTACTCCAAAACATATTTTTGTATTGATTTTCTTATTTTTGGTAATCAATGAAATGTTACACTAAATTTGTTTAATTAATCTCAATTAATATTAATTATATCTTTTATTATTATTATTACATTTATCATTATATTATTTTTATTAATTATATATTATTATTATTATTATTATTATATTAATATTATTATTATATATTATTATTATTATTATTATTATTAATATATATTATTATATAAATATTAATATATATATTATTATACATATATATTATTATTATTATTATTATTATATAAAGCGAGTAATATTATATGCATAAGTCTATATATGCATATAATATATATATATATATATATATATATATATATATATATATATATATATATATATATATACATATATTACGAATATAGCATAAATATATATATATATATATATATATATATATATATATATATATATATATATATATATATATATTATATATATATATATATATATATATATATATATATATATATATATATATATATATATATATATATATATATATATAAATTAAATTTCTATCTGAATCGAGTTATTAAAAGATTCATTATGGATATATAATGCCTTGCAGAACACTAAATTCTATATGCAGAAAGGCTGAAATAAACTCTATTAAAACAGAAGGAGTTAAATTATGTACGGTATTTTAAGTAGTGTTCATCCTGATCAACTGAGGAGCAGAAAAATTATTACTATATGAGACATTATTAAATTGTTTTTTTGCAGAATAAAGTGACAGGTAAGTTTAACAGTATTTTGTTTATTATTTATAGTGAGACTGCATGCTATTTATACAAATTTATATGAGCATACAGAAATGTCCAAGCTTAATAGCAGCATTAGCACTATAGAAAACAAAGTTTTGCTACCGTATTTGAGGTCGCAAATAAATGACTATTGTCATGTGAAGAAAATGCAAAAAAGAAAACAAAAACAAAAAACAGAAAACAACAATAACAAC
Source organism: Trachelipus rathkii (assembly GCA_015478945.1). Taxonomy (NCBI): domain Eukaryota; kingdom Metazoa; phylum Arthropoda; class Malacostraca; order Isopoda; family Trachelipodidae; genus Trachelipus; species Trachelipus rathkii. Next base: position 15,525 of record JABUQX010070399.1, on the reverse strand, counting down.
AACAACAAAAAAATATATAGCTAATATTATTAATTAAAACAAAAATAACAAAATAAAAACAATAAAGGAAAAAAAATCTGATAAAAAAACGATTTGAAATTTAGAAGCAATGTATTAAAGAAAAAGGAAAAGAATATAAAAAAGTCTTCGTTCAAAAGAATAGAAAATTTAGAGATAAAAAAAAAGAATGATTCAAATAAAGCTGAGAATAACGAATCAGTAAATTAAGTTAAAAATTAAAATAAAAAGAAATAAAAATTCATATAAAATTGAAATAAAAGAATATAACGATAAAATAATGTAAGCAATGACCAGAAGAAGAACTTTAAAAGAACATTAAACAATAAACGTTTCATCTATCCAAATGAATTAAAAGTTAAGAGAGAGAGAGAGAGAGAGAGAGAGAGAGAGAGAGAGAGAGAGAGAGAGAGAGAGAGAGAGAGAGAGAGAGAGAGAGAGAGAGAGGGGATAAGAGAGAGAGAGAGAGAGAAAATAGAGAGAGAGAGAGAGAGAGAGAGAGAGAGAGAGAGAGAGAGAGAGAGAGAGAGAGGGCATTTATTCACATTTTAAAAGATCCATTTGAAGAGAGCTCTGGGTTGAAATAACAAATATAAGAAGAAGGGTAACATATCTGACGAAATATTTCTCCCTGTCAAAAACCAATTTTGGAAAAGAAAGTTTTGAGAGAAATATTTCCCAAATTGAAAAATGAAATAACGCTCCTTCCCTCATTATATTGTTAGTTTTCCCATTTTTTATATACGCACACGTCTACACACCCTTTTGCAGACACACTGATATGATAGGGCAAAATCACCTGTGTGCTTGAAGTGCTCATGTGTGTTGTGTTTTAGCAGTAATTCGTATTTCGTAGTTGCAAATGTGAATGTCATATTACTTTTTATTATTAATATAAATAATATTCGTAAATTAAACAGTAAATACGTAGAAAGAGTTAACAATAAAGGTGTTTGTTTACTAAATTAAATTAAATATAAATTAAATTTCTATTTGAAGAGAGTTATTAAAAGAGTCATTATGAATACATATTACCTCGTACATCATTAAATTCTATATACAGAAAGGCTAAAATAAACGCTATTAAAACAGATGGAGCTAAATTATAAAGCGATATTTTAAGCAACGTTGATCCTGTTCAACGGAGAAGCGGAAACTTTATTACGAGTTTAGACTGTTATTAGATTCTGTTTTACAGAACAAAGTGACGGGTATTATTTAACAGTATTTTGTTTATTATTTGCTCGTACAGTGTAGCTTCATGCTTTTTGTACGAATATTTATGTGTATATTGAAATATTTAAGATTAATAATTGTGTTATAGAAATAAAGTTTTGCTACCGTATTTGAAGTTGCAAATAAAATATTATTGACATGTGAAGTCAATGCAGAAAATAAAAAATAAGGAAAAATACAACAACAACAACAACAACAACAACCAACAACAACAACAACAACAACAACAACAACAACAACAACAACAACAACAACAACAACAACAACAACAACAACATAGTTAAGAGTAAGAACTGCATGAAATTTTTTTTTGAAATAGTTGAATGTTTTGAAAATATAAATAAATAAATTTTCAAAAATATATAATAAAATGAAACTTCAAAAGGAAAATTACACAATAAAAACAATACACGAAAAAATCTAATAAAAAATGGATTAGAAAATTTGGATGCAATGTGCTATAAAATAAACAAAAAGGTAAAAAATAAAGAAAAATCATTGTTAAAAAGAATTGATATTTTTAAGATAAGGAAAAGAAATGATTCAAATAAAGCAGAGAATAGCAAATGAATATAATAAGATAATATAAGAATTAAGATATAAAAAAAAATCATGAAAAAAATTGTTAATAAAATTGAATATGAAATAAATAAGAAGTAAAAACAAGAAGAAGAAAAGAGAGAGATGAGAGGAGAGAGAGAGAGAGGAGAGAGGAGAGAGAGAGAGAGATGAGAGAAGAGACGAGAAGAGAGAGAGAGAGAGAAGAGAGAGAGATGAGAAGAGAGAGATAATTAGAGAGAGGAGAGAGAGAGAGAGAGAGAGAGAGAGACAGACAAATATATATATATATTAATATATATAATTATATATATATATATATATATATATATATATATATATATAAAATATATATGCTAAAATATTTCAATATATATATATATATAATATATATATAACAATATATATATATATATATTATTTATTTTTTTTACAGTTATTCACCACCGCTCACGGGCCAAAGCCCTATTCAAAGAGGGGTGTTAAAATCAACAAAATTCATCTAACGCAAATACGCAGATGAGCACAGACGCGGGCTTTAAAGGAGGGTGATTAAATTGAGTAGGAAACACAAAAGATGGAGAGAATTCCACAGAAACAGAGGTGACAGGAAAGAAGGAAGGCACCGCAGCGAACTAGTCTGGAGTTGGTGATATCAACACAAAAACTCATGTGCCACACAGCACCCCGGGCGTCTTAAAGTGGTGGCACGCCAAGTGAAGTTTCCCTCGAGCCACTTGCCGCTACTCTTCAGATCCGACGGTACCTTATAGAAAAAGTAAAGTACGCAACATCGCCGCCCGCCAAGATAGCAGGGTCAAGTGAACTTGAAAGAACAGGAGAGTTTATAAGTCTTTTTGCTTTTGACTCGACCCCTATCCAAAAGCCGCGGTGAAACCTGAGCCCCCCCAGATATGAGCAGTAGTACCCCATACAAGGGCTATGAGGCCCTTGTATAACTGGTCAAGTAAACTGTGAAGTAGGAAAAAAAGTCTCGCCACAGTCTAAACAGTAAACTCCCAGTTTCCTTTGCGAGGCCGCCTTAAGACAACCATGTGATGTGAGGTTTCAAGACATTTTTTTGTTTATGTTAAGCCCAAGGATGTTTATATTGTCAACAGCGAGAGACGAAGAGAAGCCGATCGAAGAGATTTGATAAGAAAGTTAGAAGCAGGTCTTAGAGAGGGAGATTTGTAGAAGTGAGTTTTAAAGAATTGAATTTCACAAGCGTTCAGACAACCCCACCCCGCGAAATTCTATCTCCAGATCACGAGAATAGAATCCGGAAAAGATGTAAGACGAGAGGCGAATTCTAGAAATTAAAAAAGAAGGAGCAGATTGAAATGAGTTGCAAATGACCTGGGGTCGAGTCATGGGCATATGAGTGAATAGAGTAGATGTGCAGGTGAGAACATCATTAATGAAAAGTAGGAATTAAAGTAGGAGATATAAGACAAGAACCCTGAGGAAACCACCACTATTGACAGAAAAGGAAAGAAAGAAGTCGCCACCATCAACACAATCCTATATGAGCGATTTTGAAAGCAAAACTAGACACTAGCAAAGCAAAAGAAGGAGGAAACCTAAAGGGAGGAGAGCTGGGAGAGCAGATGGACGCGCTGCCATTACCGGTTCGATAGATGCCGTTGTAGAATGCGTCAAGCGACCAATCGCGATAGCAAGCGAATCGTTGTCACCTGATAGTTCTCTAAAAGAGGACTGAAAACCTAGTAAAGAAATCAGTAATGATAGAAGGATACTTGAGATCGACCGAGTGAGCTCCTCGGAACGCCGAAAAGCAAGTGGACGCGCTAACTGGCGATCTGGAAGAGAAGAGAATGAAAATTCCAGTGGGGATCATCTAAGATAGAGAGACAGTTGAAGAGAGGAGTTCATAAGATCTGTAAGTATAGAAAGAAATACAAAGTAGAGATCCACTCAGGACGGAAGTAGGGGCATTAGAGTAGAGGCTTAAGAAAACGCGATGCAAACACGTCTCTTACCTTTTATCGGAACTAAGCAGCATCTTCGTACATCTGTGCAGCTGCTTAGATATAAGGTAATAAAAGGATAATAATATTGTATAAGTAAATGCGAATGCGAATGAGAATATAAATATGAATATATATGTTACTTAAATAGATAAAAAAGTAGGAATATATAATTATATATATATATATACTATAAACTCTAATAATATATATATAGAATAAAAAAGTACCTATATATATTTATTACATATATACTTGGGAGTATACATATGTGCATATAATATACATACATTAAAGACAATAATATATACTTATATAGATATAGAACTATATTATTATTCTACATATAATAATAGTAATAATGTCGTATCAATATAAATATAGTATACGGGCTATCTAGTACATGATATATAACTATAAAGATATATATACGAGTAAAGCATATATCAAAAGTAGTATCAGGCTATATATAGCCTCATAGTAGGTGGAGGTATAATATATACAAACTATAACTCACAAATATCTATTCAGTATGAATAACAATATATAAGTATTAGATATATACTGAGAATCACTTAATAATAAAATAATTGCAGGCGTCGTTCTTGGTGCATTTACAGTACTTTTGATCAGGTTACGGTCTTACTTGATCATACTTTTTCTATTTCTCGGTCATGTGTTGCGCCACCCTATACCGCCGCAGCACAATTCTTATATCTGAAGGCGGAGAAGCTGGTGAGGAAGAGTGAAATCGAACGAAGTATAATATAGAACTCTATAGTGTAACTTAATTATCCCACACAGATGTACACGGATCAAATATGAAATGATAAAAAAATAAGTACATTAAATAAATATAATAATAACTAATAATACAAGTACATAAATATAAAAATAGGTAAGAAAATAGTCTAATAGTATATAATCTATAGTTATTTACTATTGATATAATTAAGAAAGATATATTTTACTATATACTATAATATAATATAAATATAATTACTATAATATATGATCTATCAACTATATAACTAAGAAGTAACATCATAACTGGTAATAAAATACCTAGTATATAGATAATATACATACTATATATCACTATAAATATATATATAATATATAGAAATACTTATATATATATATAACTAAATAATATTTATAATATCTAAAGTAAATAATCCAAGTAATCATAGGTATATAACGTAATATACAACTGTATACAATATACAAACATACATGGAAAAAATAAGATATTACACATTAATGAGTATCGTATATAAAATAGATATAATCATTAGAAAAAAATATATAATAGCTATAAAATATAACAAATATAGAACTAAATATATGTATAATACTAATGATAAAACGTATACTATATAGAATAACTAAATACTCACGTCACTCACCATATAATATATAATATAAGGATATAGGAAGTTATTATGATATAGTATATTAATATATATATAATCTCTATAAAAATATATATTACACTACTATAATATAAATATATTATATATACCTACTATATAGTAATATACACAACAAGCTAAAAACACTTGACAGGTTACAATAATAGTATAAATATATCATATAAACACTATACTCACCTACACATAATGGTTAAAACTACATATATATAGTAGATAATATTATAGATGATAATGTGGGTTAAAGTGAAATGTTGGGGGGGAAATGCTGGGTTTTCTATATGTGGACACCTCAGTCCACGCCACAGTGAATGAAACAGAGGGAGCGAGCGAGAGAGAAAGCATTCTCTGGATATGAGTTGATATGAGGTTGGGGAAAGATTTCGGCCGATTAATAGCGACAAATTTGTCTATGGAGATTTGAATGCCAGAGTGGGAAGGAGGGAGTCACCCAGGTGGAACAGAATTAAATAGGACCATTTGGGGATAGGAGAGAGAGAGAATGATAATGGGGAAAGTTTGATAGAGTTGTGTTGTATGAAAAAAGAATGGATAGTGGCAATACGTTGGTTCATTAAAGAAAAAGTTGATAATCAAGGAGGCAGCAAATAAGGTATACATGGAAGACGTGACGATATACGGGACGGAAGCAGATGGCTGACAACCAGGCGTACTGGATTATGTGTGTTAAATGAGAGGGATAGAGGCAGATTGCTAATAAATGTACGTTGAGAGATAAGGAGGAAGAGACGGGGGAGATAGCAGGAGGATATCGGGATCATTACTTGGTGCGATAGCTAGCTTAGAGTGGAAGAGGAAAGAAGGTGACGATTAGAAGGGAAAAGGGGGGCGGGAAAAGTAGGAGAGTAAAGCCATGTCGAATAAAAGGTAGGAAATAAATTGGAGGAGACAGTGCTGATAAGAGGAGTTAGGAGGGGTATGAGGTAGGTGGAGAGCACACACGAAGACGAGGAAAATTGGGAGGATGAGACGGGAAGTGGATGAGATGTCTAGTAACAGCCTATAATGAGAAGGAAAGAAGGGAGACATGTGAGAAGTCAAGAACAACAACAAAGTCGAAGGTGTAAAAAGCAAGAAGAAGAAAGTGTCTCATTCGATGAGACAAAAATACAAAGAAAGGGGAGCTGATAACAGTATAGCAAGGAAGAGAGTGGGTGAAAAGGAAAAAAAGGGAGGCTTATGTGAAATGGTTGACAGAAGTAGAAGAGAGAGAAAGATGCGGAGGTCAAATAACTAAGTAAGGGGTACATATGGAGTACGAAAGCAGAAAGGAGGTCAAGGCGAATGGAACAAAGAGGGCGGAAAGAGACAGCAAAAGAATGAGACGCAGTGAATCGATAGAGAAAAGAACGAAGAAAAGAATAGATATATCGAAAGGAAAAAAAAAGCACTGTTCTAGAGAAACGAAGTTAATAAATAGAAAAAAGACGAAGGCACTTAAAGAGGAAACAAGGGGTGCCGAGAAAGAGAAGGCCAATATAAAGGCGAGCAGATGAAGGAGGCCAAGTAATGCATGAGCCGCCAGGACGAAAAGCCAGTAAGAATAGCACGACTTGGAGGAAGTATTTTTCAGAAGCATTATTAAATATACTGAGCGAAGGTGGGGCGACGCGAAAGCGTAGGCAGGATTCCTGCCAAAATGCAGTGAGTATGGCCGAGGAGTGCAACCTTAGACGGGACCCCCGAGCTATAAGGGACGGAGAAAACATGGACATAGCCGACGAACCAATACACAAACTAGAAGACTCCCTCGATAATAAAGAGAAAACACAAAACGAAAACAGTACACACAGCCACACGTAATAGGTGATGGCGCAGTGAGAGAACTGGAATGCTTATACAGCAAAATATGAGAAATAGCGATATAGGGAATAGGCCTAGAACATGAGCTACAATAAATGGTACTAATAGCAAATTTATTATGCTATTACCGCAAGGATAGTGTGACACTCTCCAAGTCCATGAACATACCACCAAAGGTTATTGGAGGAGGGTATTTGTTTATGCGAAATATACTCCCTCTGTACTTATAAAAGGACACACAGACATACACGCATCAGATCACGGATCGGACAACGTGCGACGAAAATAATATAAAGGCAATTATGCGAATCTACTAAGCTGTGGTAAGGGAACAAAGTGAGTGGTTATGTAGCAATCACTGTATGAGACCACCAAAGGAGCTAGGGTTAACGGAGGGGAAGATTATGGCGGGGAGCTTAAAGAACAAGGAGGATTCAAAGGAGAGGGAAGAGGGTGGTGGAACACAAGTAATAAGTTCCATTGAGCAATAAAGATGAAAAAGAAAAGTATAGGAGGAAATGGAAAGTGTAATGGGTGTTTTTTATGATTTAGAGAAAAGCATATGATAGAGTGAATAGGTGAATTGTGGAGGGATCGCCTTCAGCCATTTGTGTGGAGGAAAAAGATGGAAGGTGGGCGGTAAAACCCACCGGTAATGAGTCTAATCTAGTAGCTGCCTTCTATATAGGAAACTAAAGATAGAATGTGTTTACGTGAGACTCACAAACGTCTACATATCTTCGCCTGAAACTTTGCCGACAGAGAATGTGTCCTAGACGCAAGCGCCGAAGTGATGATGTGGAGACAGCACGAGCTATAGCGGATACGAATAACACGCACTGCAAACGGACAGAGTTACAGTCGACCATGTCAATGCTTGACAGCACGTGAGCTACAGATTATCCTTAGTCATCATGATCTATGAAGAGATATGTGTGACTGTATTAGAGTGAGAGAAGGGTGAAGAGGGCCGGCGTCAGCAGAGCACGGAGCACTCCGCGTAGAGCTAGGACACTGTCAGTACAGACACTGGCGGAAACACGGTACAGCAAGGTCAGGAAGTCGAACTATACGACCGGATAATAACTCGTAGCCGAAAGCTCACACTGCACATACCACTTGTGAGTGGCGATCGAACAGGCCGGCAAGAAACGTTGATGCCAGTTTAATATTAGTGAGGGAGTTTGAAGAGAGCAGTGTACGCCCAACGCCACAGGAACAGGTAGCAAGAGAAGGCGGCTTAACACATAAATCTGTCGGTAAGAGTAAAGTGTTAGTGTTTGAGAGAGAAGAGGATCTTAATGAGAGGAGGGGGTACAGGCTAGCAGTTCCGTAGCCCATTCTGAAAGGGGTGTAGTTTTGTTGAAGAAGACTAAGTAGATTAATAGATATTTAAAGGGTGTGACTGTATTGGGTAAAGGGGGGAGGATGAAACGGCACGAAAGATAGAAACATAGAGTAACGCGAAAGGCACATATGAGAGCCGATGAAGTGGTCTGAGAGAAAGTATGGAAAGGGGGGGATTTATTCACATAAAGTTAAGTACAAGCTGGGAAATGAAAAACTTTGTTATGTACCTAGCGCCTGCTTTTGTAATGGGTGTGAAACGTAGAACAGTGGGCATTTGCAATGCCAGGTCCAGGAAGTAAGATATGGAAGATATTTGATGTATGAAGGACTTCTAAGAGAGCGGTTTTGTGGAGAACAAAAAGGTCAAGCTAAAAGGGAACGAGGATTAGGAAATAGGACGTATAAAGACGTGACGGGAGAATGTTTGAAAATTGGAGAGAATCGAGGATTTGGTGGTACCATATTCCCGCAGCTAAAGCGCACCATAGTACTAAGATGACGATATATGCCGGCATTCTATTGGATGAACGAGAACTGGCAGGTAACAAGCGAGGAGCCTGCGGTCCTATGTGCAGAGGTATAATGAAGAGTACAAGGCACAGAGAAGGCCAGATGAAAGAGCAAGAGCGAAAGGAGTTGAGACCCAAGAAGAAAGCCTCCATATGATGGAATAAAGGAGATCACATGGACAGGCGAAGCGGGTGAGCAATGAATCTGGGCCAGGAACCAGAAGTAGTGTCTTCGGCAGCGAGGGGATAGAGTTGGTGAGGTGAAGAAGGAAGGTACGGTCGAGGCGAGATGAGGCGACAGGGCTGAGCAGTCAGAGAAGAGGCTGCTACCAGTCCACCACCTACGCCACGCTCAACCGACAGAAAAGAGTAGAGTAAAGACCAATAAACTACAATAAACTAAGAGATACAAATAACCAAAGTAGCCTAACATTAAAGAAACAGATCAATTAGGGCGAAAACAAAACAACCTTCACCATGAGAAATATATAATATATATATATATATATAATAATATAATACTAATATAATATAATATTACATATAACTATATAATTTTATATAATTAGAATATTATACTATAATAAAATTAAGAGTAGTACATACGTAGCTATATATAAAAGTATACATGCACAACCAATCAACAGATCACAATATTCAACCACACTGAACAATACTAAGCAATTCAGCATAATGTCATAATACAACATACGTACTCACAACAGCATATAATAAAAGAAATATATAATATTATTAATTGGTAAAAATATATATATAGCTAAAAAGTACACACTAGCAAACTAATACACAAACGATTAACTACTGCAGGGGAACATAATCATATTCGTAAAACTAACGAGAAGTGTGGCGTACACAAGACAACTATGGCGAGAATAAACAGGTCATCCACTACCGGTACTACAACAAGTATAGAAATGTAGTACTGAGAGAACAAATAGAAGAAAAAAAATTTTTACTTATATAATTTATCATGTCTCACTGCTAATTATTTAAATAATTTCCCCCAAAACTAGACGCAGAACGGCTACTCACGATACACCTCACACCAACGCCCACTATCTCTCACACTCACCGCGCTCATAGAAATACTCTATTAAAAAAAAGTATTATTCTTAACCCAAGCCATGTAACTACCAAGGATACGCCCAAGAGAGACGAGAGTTAAACCGCAAATAGATGCACAAGAAAGTCGGCACAGGGCTACTAACTAGCCTACACTCGGCGAGGACCACCGGGACAGGAATATTCAACCTAGGACTTATATCCCCCCACCCCATCCGGAGTAGCGATCTCGCGAAACCACCCGAGCTCTTTAAGGAGGTAATGTTTTGGGTGTCGCGGGAATCTGATTCCTTTACGCCATCCCTACGGGCTTATCGCAGAAGTAATAACTTCCCCCCTCTCTCCCAACGGGTTGACTCATAGCGCCACCCGCTAAAAAGAATTTGTATACGGTGCTAATACACCCATAGAAGTTCACTGAGTTCTCTAATGACTGACCTTCTCGGTAGTATTAGTTAGAGTATAAACATAAGAAAAACCAGATAAAGTCTTTATTTTGCATTTATACCATACAAATATTACATACGACATGATTACCACATAAACGTTACTCAAGTTTTCATAGCAATGAGATGTACGCTATCTTAGTTTTGAATCATCATCGAGAAGTAACTTCATTTAGTTTGGCCGGATATTTATGAGAGTAAATCAGTATTGATAATATATTATATAACGTAGTATATATAATAAATATAGGAGTATTTTACTACAAATAATAATATAAAGAAGTCACAAAGATATTTAAATATATATAGGGACACCGGTACTGCCCCAAAAAAACATATATAGGTACTACCTAGTCAAAAGACTTATAAAGAAACCCCATATAATATATAAACTAGTAATCACTATCACCCATGCTCAAGGTCGAAAGTCTTGACCTAAAGGGTGAATATTTATTAAAAAATTTTGTATTTTATTCCACTTTACGTACCATTTTTTAAACCAAAAAGCATAAAAGAAAAATGTTCCAGTTCACTACAAACGGTAATGTAATACGAGAAGCTAATAAAGAAAATGATAATATAAGTGAAAAATGACGTACTAGAGGAGTTATAAACATATTTAATAACAGAGTATGAGAATTGTGCTATTAGATGTATAGCAAAACAATTAAATATTATTTGTTACTGAAAAATACTGTAAAAACATTTTGGAACTCGAGATGATATAAGTGATAAAAAGTATAATATAAATACTATTTTAGTTTTGCAAACAGTAAATAGTAAAAAAATGTGAGACAGCACTTATCTAATTATCTAATTCGAACGTATTATTTCAAAGTATGATTTACGGATATAGAATATATTAATTATAGATATGATAATAAAATATAGAATAATAATATTAATAAATATAATTATAATAATAATATAAATAAAATAAATATAATATATATAAATATAATATAAATGATAATTTATAAAAATATAATGAATTAATAAAATAAATAATATAAATAATATAATAATAAAACGTAAAAATTATATATGAATAAAAAAGAATATATATATAATAATATAATTAATATAAGAATATATATCACTATTAAATAATCTGAGATAACACGCAGAATATAAATAGATATTATATACTTAATACCCCTAAAAGACATTAATATTACGAAATTATAACCAACAAATTGAAATATTCCATGTAGTAATTAAAAACTTTTCAAAACAAAGACCAAAAGAATAGAAGGGGAGGAGAGATAAGAAAAACCTTTTGTGAGGAGAGGCCTAATTCTGTGAATCGAGATTTTCTGGACTTTTAATTTTCAATTCAAAAGTGTCACATGCAATATAACTTCTTTAAATATAAAATATGAATGAGAATCATATTAAGACTGGGTTAAAGTAGAATTATTGATTGGTTTGTCTTCTTTGAAGATTTTCAAAATGATTTTCCATTTTTTAACTGTTAACTGTTAACAATATATTATTAAAGATGGGATCAATCTTTATCGAACCTTAACTAAGTAGTATTCAATGTAGGACAATGCTGCTGTGGTGATAAAGAAACAACATGAGCTACAAGTTGCTGTGAATTAATTGCTATTATTTATGTATTATCAAGTGAATAAATATAATTTTGTATAATATTGATAGATGAGACTCTCTCTATGATAGAGCGAGGGACTGTAGATTATAGAAAACCCTATTGTAAATCATAAACCAATGCTAGGACTATTATTCTTAAGACCTTGTATCACATACAACTGATTCCACCTAAATAAAAAAATGTACTGTAACAAGAAGAAAGCATTAAACTTGATTCTAGTAACTCCCGGAATTGAAGCGGTAGAGCCTAGTGTAAAAGAGTCTGAACAGATTTTTTTTAAGTTATGCAAGAGAGGATCTTTATAATTCGTAAATGTTCTTACATAGGAAGCACATTAGAGAGAAAGTAAAAGACTTGTTAAAAGGTGGAATTATCAGACGGTATAATTAAAGATATACTATTTATTTCGCTGATAGAGGTGAGGGAAGGTGTGAGTGTGAGAGTGTGTGATATAAAAAAAAGGACTTTTTGCCATGTTATGAGCGCTTTGTTTATGGAAGTATTATTATGATCTAGTAGAAACGTATAATGAAGTTATGAAAATGTTCTTATATATATTTAAGTTCATTGTTAACTAGTTCGAGGGGCTGCGATATAAACTTTGCCAACTCCACCAACTTCGCCAATATGTATCTAATAAAAAGAATGGACAGAAAACCCAATTTATGTAGGAGTCGAAATATCAAAGGTTTTCTTAATAAAATAAACTAAGTAGATGATTTTCTGAATTACATCTATTATTATACAGAATGTCGCAAAAAAAGGAAGAACAAACCATTAGTGAGCACGATTAATTGAATTTAATCGATAAAAGGATAAGAATTATAGATGGATATTGAATGTTCCAAGGAAGGGTAACGTAGGGGTCCCTAAGTGAAGAGGAGGCAACGGCAACAATAAGAACCAAAAAAAAGAATAAATTACTTGAATATTTTCCCAAAATTTATTTTTGAAAAACATCTTTTCCAAAAAATTAATCTGCGAAGAACTGGTATGAGATAAGGTTGAATGAAAAATAGAACGTTTCTCAAAAAAATTCCATTAAAAATATTGCTTTAAGCATTATCATAGATCCGAACCATAGGGAGAATGAAGACAACTAGATAAGTTGTTATAAAAATTTTCCTTCGAAAATGCGAAACAGAAATTATGTTAGTTAGTAGAGAGAAGGGAGATATTTTTTGAGTTTAACAAAAAAGAAAAAGAGTACTAATAAAAGGAAATGTCTTTATGAATATTTCTTTTTCTGAATAATATATATATTCTCCAACAATCAAGTCAAGAATAAATCGTTAGATGCGAAGCCATATTGAAAAGAACACAGCACGTCAAAAATTTAAAAATTTGGTATTTATGCAATTGAGTAAGAATGTTTAAGTTGATGAAATTAAATATGACTGGCTATATAAATTTAATAGGTGGTTAAGGAAGATATAGTACCGCCACAAGAAACATTCAATTGTTATTAAGCCACTTATGCTAAATTTATATAGTAACATAATATTTAATATTATAGAACGCCTCGTGGTAGAAATTTATCTTATGAAGTTACAGGAAGCAACCCGTAAAAAGTTCTATTTTGGGAAGTAGACTATGAGCGAAATAATTTGTTTGTAAATTTTCATATCTTTTCAAAATATATTTGCATTGTCAATAGATCAATAATTCAATAATTATAAAGGAAGATATATTAGGGAGGAATGTTTATGTCTGTGATTTATGGTCAAGAAAGGAACAAGATAAGGGCCTTTCCAATCCAAAAGGTTTTTCTCCCCCTATTCTTTTTTGTTTTTAAACAGTTTTTAATTACTAATGAAAGTAAATAAATTATTGTGTTAAAGTAAATAATTTTAAATTAGGGGTTAAGTTAATATATATAGATATAATATATATAAATATAATATGAGTTAAAATAATAATAATAATATATATATAGAAATAATAATTATAATATAAAATAGATAAATATTATGAATATTATAATAAATATATATAATATATAATTGATTATATAATAATGTCTTGATATAACCTCAATCCAGAGATCGGAAAAACCTCAATCGAGATCGAAGATTGCGTCAGGGAAAGTAATTTGTAAGGTTTCTGACAAGTGGAAATAAGAGGCAAAAGGAATATTGAGGCCCAGATAGCAAGACCAGCTTTCAGCGCAACGCATTGTCAGAGTGGCTTGCCAACTCAGGCGTTGGTTCGATATCCTAAATATCGCGGCGTTATTCAATTGCTGAAGCATGAGTAAAGTGATTTGCGATGTGAAAAGATTAGTTTCTGATTGTTGTGTTGGCTTGTGTTAGGGAGAGTGATGATGATTGTTTAGTAGATATAGTGTAATACACTATAAGCCGTAACTTGCACTACGTAAATATTGCAAAAATTCTCCTACTGACGACAATTTTATGTAAGTTTTGAGACTGAGAACAACAATGTTTTCTAACCTTCCTTACAGGGAATCCGCGTTCATAAGGCGGGCCAAAAAGCTATCCTTTAAACCATACTGAGCCAGAACGTGAAACTTATCATATAAATAATAAAACTAATTGAGTATATAAGCATGAAAGTTATAAGGATACATATATATATATATATAATATATATATATAATATAATAAATATATATAATATATATAATAAATAATATAAAATATATAATGATAAATATATATAGTAATATAGATATATATTTGATATCAGAAAATATATATATATATATAGTAGTAGTAAATTATTATAATAATATAAATATATAATATATAATATATATAATAATAGAAGATATATATATAAAATATATATTAATAATAATATAAATATATAATTTATAAATATATATAGAAATAATATAAATAACAATTATAATTTATTAATGTAAAATAAAATGTATAAATTTAATAATAGCAAAATAAATTATAATAATATTAATATAAATAGAAATTAATAATATTATAGTATAATATAATTATAAAAACTATTAATATAGTATAGAATAGTAAAATATAAGTAATAATATTAAAGTGAAGAGTAACCAATTAATCATATGATAAGAATAATGAGTAAATAATTTATATAAAATTACTAAAATTTATCTTTCCCTAAATGGTTAACTTTAAATCGCCGGGCATAAGAGTAAGCAAAGTCCGAGAAGAACATCTTTAAGCACCTTTGCCAATATTTCTGATAGTATGTAGAGGGAGGGCAAGATCCATGTATGTTCTCTCATCTACCAGTGAGTATTTCTCAATAAGGTCAGGAAAAGTCTTAATGTTAAAAAGCTTCCTTTCTAGCTCTGTGAAGCTGGTATAGCACGGTTAGCTAATTGCGGAAATGATTTGCAAAACAAGATGTAAATATTTCGCATTATAGATATCACTGCGACAAGAAAGTAGTCCTCATCATGATGGATTGTTATTGTGGATGATCTGCACTTAATTCCCTTAATGTGATGCC
>JABUQX010070398.1:0-52809 GCA_015478945.1 Trachelipus rathkii | reverse complement strand
CATATGAGTATCTATACAACCACCAGCCAGCCAAACTTTGATGGCAATACAAGATGATAAAGAATATTACAATGAATAATCCAATAATGAATCAATGATTATCATTAATTTTTCAAGGAAGAAAAATATATACTTCCAATTATACAATAATAACAAATAATATTAAATAAATAAATCACAAATAAATAGATAATAAATGAATAATACATAATAATAATAATCCTATTCATCCATAAACTATAATATATAATTATAATGTTAATTATAATTATATTTAATTATATAAATAGAAGAAAAAAAAATCAAAAAATTGATTCAGTACATCTTATGAAATAATATTTTACCTTAAAAATAATAATAATACATACATAATAATAATAATTAATAAATGAATAATAATAATAATGAATTAATATATAAATAAGCTATTAACATAATGATAATAATTAATAATCATTTTAATAATTTCTTACTACTAATAATATAATAATAATATTAATAATTAATAATTATAGAAACTAATATTATATAATTCTTACTATTCATTATATAATAAATACATGTATCCACTTTTATAAATTATTAATAAACATAATATTAACAACATTAGATTATTAATAAAAACAATATCAATAGATAATTCAGTAAATAATATAATATAATATAATAATTATAAATACAGAATAGTAATTTATAAATAGAAGAAAAAAAAATCAAAAGTAATAATCATAAATAATAATAATATAATAATAATTAATACTTTCCGAGACAATAAGCCGATGTGCGTAGCGAAATTTCGACAAATTATGTATTAATTCCAATTTAAGATTATATTGATCTATTATACCTTTAGTGTTGCCAGGTTTGTAAAGTTGTAGCTAAAATAACGGTAGTGTAAAAACTTGCTTGGGTATATACCCAGGCTTATGAATTATGGAGAGAAAGTCCTGATATAAATTGGAGCATTCAGCTTTTTATCGATTTAAGAAGATCATACAAGATTTATGCAAATGTCTATATATATACTAGGTATAATTATTATATATATAGTTTAGATATATATATATTATACTATTCAGAAGGTATAGTAGTAAATATTAATATATGATCTTCTATATATGCATTATATACTAAGCCTACTTTACTCTTGATACTATACGTATAACACACTTAGCCGGTATATAATAGTATAGTACTAGTTAATATGATTATAACGTTATATATTATATATAAATATAATATATATTTATATACGTTATATAATATATATATTAATATATATTATCATATTATATAACTTTTATATACGCAAACATATATATATACAACTATAGAAGTTTCATAGATAATAATATCTTACTATATTTCAGTTCTACTACGATTATATATATATACTATAGTATATAGTATATATATATATACTAGTATATTATTTATAGGTATATTAATATATATATATAATTATTATATAAATTATAATTATTACTATATATAAATATATATGATATAATATATCAATTTAATATATATATAGGGCTCATATATATAATATATATATAATATATTATACTATATAGTATATATCTACCTACTGTGTATATATCGCATGTATACATATAATAGTATGTAACCTTGAATTTGTATATAAGCTATATACATTATATATATATATTAATATATAATATCAATATTATATATATATATACTATATACTTATATACTAGTTCAATATCCAACATATCAGTATATATATAATATATGTAGTCCAACTGAAATGTCATATACATATATATAATTATTATATATAATATATATATATTAATATATAGGTGACTGATACTATATTTATATATATATAATATATAGTATAATATATATATATTATAGGTATATATATATATTATATATATATATGTAGCTAGTATATAGTAATATAGTTATATATTATATATTATATATATAATTTAATATATATAATATATATACTGATATATAAATATATATCATCATACTGTATATATATTTATACTATAATCGTAGGACTATGAAGAACAGTGGTTAATATTAGATTATTAGAACCAATCCTATTGTTTTACACGAACAATTAAATACAATCAAGAGCATTATTGTTTTTCTTTTTGTTCTTGTCGAGACAAAAAAAGACAATAGATTAGCCCTTCACCGAAACAAAAGCAAAAAAAAAGTGGCTTGGTGTGTGGCGATTTCCCGCAAAAATAAATTGATGATGTGTTCACAAACGTATGATCGTGCAATCATGAAAAATTTAAGTTATTTTTTTATATCGGTTTTCTATCAATTTGCGGACTTTTTTTGAATGTACTGAATTTATCGTTGAACTCACGGGAGAAATCCATGATCTACCAATAACATTTTGCTTTTATTTTGATTAAGTGAGCTATTGTATTTAGGACTTAGAGTAATGTAAGTGTTGAGGCTGATAAATGAAACAATTATCCGCGATTCAGTTTTTTTTTTTTTTTTTTTTTTTTTTTTTTTTTTTTTTTTTTTTTATGGATTTAAATTTGATACTCTTCAGACAAAACTTTTGCATGACCTTCACATTACGTATAAACTAATTATCGTATTATCATTATTGATTTATTATATATTACTTATTATATATTAGTATTGATATATACTTCATTTATTTACAAATTAGTCATTTTATTTATTCTTTTTTCTTTTTCTCTTCTTTTTCTCTTTTTCATCTTCTTTTTCTCTTTTTCTCTTTTTCTCTTTTTCTCTTCTTTTTCTCTTTCTCTTTCTCTTTTTCTTTTTCTTTTTTTCTTTTCTTTCTTTTTCTTTTTCTTTTTCTTTTCTTTTTCTTTTATTTTTATTTTTATTTTTATTTTTATTTTTATTTTTATTTTATTATTTTATTTATTATTAATTATTATTACTGATATTATTATTGATTATTAATTATTATTAATTATATATTTTTATTATTAATCTTATTATTGTATTATATTATTAGATTTTTTACTTATTATTCATCGCTTATTATTAACTTTAATCAAGCCAATTTTTTTTGGCCGTTTTCTTTATAACCTAATTAAGAGCCCTTACACCTCACAAGTTATGTAAATTACCAGCTTGAAAAATGTCTGAAACGCACACACACACACCTACACCTAAACACACATGTAAACACACCCAAAAAAACTCAGAATAGCCTAAAAACGCACACGTATACACAACACACAACATACACACACACACACACACACCACACACACACACAACAACCACACACTTCACACACACTTAACCACCATCAACCCATGAAGGACATTAATCCAATTATATAGTATATATATATAGTATATCATATATATATACTATATAATATATTATATATATTATAATTATATATATATATATATATTAATATATATATATTATATAAGTATATATATATTTATAACTACTTATATATATATATATAATATATATATATATATTATATAATATATTTTGATATGGAGCGTATACCTTTGTTGATAATATCGAAAATGTATCGATTATATTTCTTTCTGCCAAATAGTGAAAATAATAGTTCCAGTATACGACATAATCAATTGTTTAATTTGATTATTTTAAAATTTCAAAGGAACACTATATTTACCGAGTATATCGATATGTTTGCTATCGATATGCTTTAACCCATTTCATAAATTAATGAAAATGATAGCCTGTATTTGCAATTTAGAATTGAAATAATATAATCATTCATATTAAATGTGTACATTATTATATTTAATTAATTTTTTGAGCAAAAGAGAAATTAAATAATATTTAATAATTAATTTAATTAATTATTAGTAATTTAATATATAAATTCAATCATAAATTACCATATCTACATGGTGGAACTCTTTGAAAGCTTACTAAAGTTTAAATGTCAGTCATTAAAATTAAAGAAAGCGAAAAAAAAAATTAATAGGATTATTTAATTATCGTGGCGTACGCAGGGAGGGGAATTGAGCGGGATGCAGCCCCGTTCCCACGAAAATCCGGGTCGTATGCACTTGGAAGTATGTAGCGTTGGGAAAAGTGTTACTGATTACTAGTCTTGATGGGGGTTTGGACACCCCTCCACGTCAAGCAATTACGCTTTGAAGGCGTTCTTGTTCTTGGGGGACGTGGATGGTCTAGTGCGTCTAGAGCATCCGGTTATTGGTTAACTCTGCTACCGCGGGCAGTCCAGAATTGTTCCTGAATCCCGCTGATGGAGAGTAAAATCTCCTGTGACTCATTCATTTAAAAGTCGATATAACAAATAAACACCAAAATAATAAACGAATTAAGAAATGAATGCTAAACGAGATTAAAAAAAAGTAAGAAAAGAAATAACTAAAAAAAACAAATATTTTAAATTTTAAAAGGAGGAGAACCTCCATCATGAAAGATAAAAAATGAACAAATGGAAAAAAAATAGAATCAAGTAATCTTGGAACTAAAAAAATCAATATTAGAAAGGAATCAAACAAATAAAAAATAAACAACAAACAATCAAACAAAGAAACAATCAAGAAAATGGAAAATAATAAATAAGTAAAAATAAAAATAAAAAAGTAAATCAGGAAAAGCAGAACATAAATATGAAATCAGGTAGAATATGAAAACAAAAACACTAGACCGTAATTTAAAGACAAACAGAATAAAGAAAAGGAATAAACAATATAATATCATAATATATATATACTATATATATACAACATATATAAATATATATATATTATATTATATATATAATTATACTATATATATATATATAGTATATAATATATATTTATAAATATATATAAAATATATGTAAATCTATATATATGATATAAATAATACTATATATAGATATCTGTATTATAAATAGTAATATCATATATCATATATTATATATATATACTATATATATATATATAGTTACACATATTCATATATTTATACTTATAATTATATATGATATATATATATATATATATTATATATTTATTTACTATATTATATATATATAATTATGTATAAAATATATAATATCTATAGTTATATATTTTATATATATACATATTTCATATACACAAGTATGTATCTATATATATATATATTATATATAATATATATTATATATTAATTATATATATATACTTATATATATACTATATATATATATGTGAGTAGTATTATACTATATATATATATATATACGTATATATACGGTATATATGTTTAGTATGATTATATATATATATATAATAGTATATATATAATATATATATAAGTATATATAATATACTATAGTATATAGAAGAGAGAGAGAGAGAGAGCAGAGAGAGACGAGGAGATGAGAGACGAGAAAGAGGAAGAGAGAGAGAAAGAATACAGTTAGTCTTTTGATATGCAAATTTTTCATTAATTGTTCGTTGAATTAAGTTCAGATCAAAAAGGAATTCAAACTCTGACGATTCATGTGTGTGTTTTTAAGTACTTGTGCTGTCTTGGTCATATTATCTAACACGTTAATTTACATTAACTGTGTCGAGGGCTGTAAAGGCTTTTCATTAAGCTTATAGAACCAGAAAACAAAACGAATAGTTTGTACAGCTCCTTTCAAGGCTCAGATAACCTCAATAATATAATACATAATAATAAGTAATTAATAATAAGTAATAATAATAATAATAATAATAATAATAATAATAATAATAAAAATAATAATAATAATAATAATAATAATAATAATAATAATAATAATAATAATAATAATTGCGATTACGAGTAATGCATAATTTAAGCTAATAAAAAATTTAGGATATCGTCACCAAACAAGATGTATCAAGTTTATAAATCAATAACTTTAAATTAGCTCTAAAATCACTAAAAAATATCGCCAAAATAATCGCTAAAACAATCGCTAAATTGAATAACTAATGGATATGATTTTAAGGTGTCAAGATTAATTTTCAGCTATGCAGACTTTTAGTCGAGAAAATATGAAATCAATGTTTTGTTTCTTCTTCGTGTTACAGACTCCAGCATTTTCTATTTACGTCATAACGTTTGACTTCAATCAATTATTGGCTGGAGAATCTGGCTACCAGCACGCCATCTTTCTTCCTCATTTTTGTTTTTGTGAAGGCAATTATATTCTTTTTGTTCTACAAGAAGAAAAAGAAACAATAAGCTCTTATTGTTTTTTACTGTTCTTATAAATCAATAAGAATAGTTCTAGTTAATATTAACCATTATTGGAATTTGATAGCCTAATTATATATATATGAATAAATTATAATATTATATATATATATATATATATATATATGATATATATATAATTATATATACTATATACTATATATATAGTATATATATATTATATTATACTATTATACTATACTATTTATATATATATACTATATTATATATATTATATATATATATATATTTATACTATATATATAAGTATGATATATATATATATTAAATATATAATATATATACTATTATATATATATATATATAAATATTATATATATACTATAAACTATAGTAATATATATATATTTAATATATATATTATATAATAATAGTATTATATATATTATACTATAGTTGTCACCACCACCAATCACGGGCGGAGCCCTATTCAAGGAGGGGGTGTTCTATTTATATCATATTATTATATATTATATATATATATCATATATATATATTATACTATATATATATATATTATATATTATATATTATATAAATATATATATAGATATATAGATATATTATATATATATATATATATTATATATATATATATAATATTATATATAGTATTAAGTAATTAAATAATTTTATTTCCTTTTTTTTATTGATTATTTTTTATTTAAATATTAATTGAGAATTGATTTAGTTTTATACTCTTTTTTTTTTTTGTTTTGTTTTTTTCATTGTTTTGGTTGCATTGTTATTTCCGCTCCCTTTTTGTGATATTTACGCCTTTTTAAAAATTCATCTTCTTCCTCCTCTTTTTTTACTTATAATCTTATATTTATCTATTTTATTGATTATTATTATGTTATATATTATTATATGATTATATTATATTATTATTATCTATATTATATTATATTATTATTTATTATTATTATTTCATTTATTAATACATTTTAATTCTTTATTTCATTTTTAACTCATTTTTCATTTTAATTAATTATATTTTATTATTCCTTTAATTTTTTAATATTTGTTACTCTTTATTTTGTTCATTAGTTTACCTTTATTTTTATATTATTTTTCAATTTTATAAATTTGTCATACTTATTAACTTCAAGATTTTTAACAAAACAATAATTATGTGAGTTGTCATCTCTTAATATTCTTTTTCATTTCATCATAAGTTTTTATATTTAGTTATTTTTTTAATTATTATTTTATTTGTAGATATTTAAAATTGTCTAATATTTATGTTTTTAACATTATTACAATACATATATATATAATATTATATATATAATATATATTATATATATATATATATATATATATATATTATATAACTTAGAATTACGTATAGAATATATATTATAATTATTTATATATATATATTTAATCTGATTCATCATTAAACTTATATTATATATATTTATATATATATAATAAGATGTATTATATATATACTATATATATATATATACTATATAGTATATTATAGTATATTCATATATTATACGAATAATTCGAAAGATTGTCATGTATGTAATATTTTATATTATATATATATATATATATATATATATATATATATTATATAGTATATATTATATATATATATATATATATGCTATATAATATATATATTGATTCTTTCTATTTTTATTTTAAATTATTTTTTTTCTACTTCCAATAAGTTATTGTCTCTTCATTTTTCATCCTCATCCTTGCCTACTTTTGTGCTTAAATAACTAATGGTACAATTAGGAGAGGAACACCTCCAATAGGAGGACCACTTCACTTACGTTCACTGCCGTTGTAACAGTTGATATATTACGTAATGTTTAAAAGGACTTTACTCTAACTGCTAATTTCCGAGAAAGGAAAAAGATCAGCATTTGATAGACCCTTAATTTACTTATTCGAAAACATTATTCATCATTCAATCAACTCATTCCAGATTAATAATATGATAAGCATAGGAGTAGGTAGCAAGTAGAATAGTGTTGGTCAGTAGTAGAATAGCACAGCATTCAGAACGAGTTTAGAAGGTAGCTTAAAAATAGTAGTAATATCTCGTTAGTAGCGGTAGTAGTAATATCAGCAAATTTTAACGAAATTTTATATCTAATAATTAATTAATAATAATATAATAATAATAATAAGAAATGATAATAAATAATAATGCATAATATAATAATAAATAATAATAAATATAAATAATGAATAATACATAAATCTATAATCTATAATTTATAAATAATATCATTATAATTATACTTTATAATTATAATATATAATATATAATTAATATTATAATTATAATGTATAATTATAATTTAATATATTAATTATCTAAATTTATAATAATAATAATGAATATTTAAGTAATAAATAATATGAATAATAGTAAAGATAATAATATACATTATTGAGTAATATTATAATAATAATTAGTAATATTAATAATAATAATATATTTATTAATAATATTTATGAGTTATAATAATAATAGTAATAAGATAATAATAAATTGTAAATTATAATAATAATAAGTCATATATAATGATAATAAAATAAATAATATTAATAAAAATATTGATAATTATAATAATTAATAATAATAAATAACGCGAAATGAAAAATGAACGATAATAGAAGCAGCAGAAAGACTTTCGGCGGCCTGCAATAGCATATAATTCAAAAATTATTCGCACAGCCGTATGGTTTACTATTAAAATCACTGTAAGTTGTCGTTTGAAACGGTGTAGTGAAAACTGGCAGTTTGGAAGCGACATGAAGTGTTAGTAGTTGACAGGTGAACTTGACAGCAACTTGTGGAAAGAAATATAAAAAATGTCAAGAGCTTGACCTTGGGTCAGCTTCAGAGCCTCAACTGTTCGCATAGTTCACAACTTCCAGAGTTTAAAGTTGCACGATTTCGAAAAAGCTAAAAGAATTTAAAAATTCACCGTTAAAAATTGACAGTTGAAAAAATGGAATTTGAAAGTTAAAAAGTTGGCATTGGAAGTTAGCAGTTAAATATTCACACTTGAAAAGTTGACATTTGAAAGATAGCAAATGAAGATTCACATTTAAATGTCGACTGTTATTCAAAAAGCGTGGGAAATTGGAATTTCCAACTTCAAAAGATATGAGAACAACACTCCAAACAAGGCGAAGAAGACCTTTGCATAGTAAAAGATAAAGGTTCACAGCTGTAAGTTGACATCTGAAAGTTAACTGTAAAAAGGCAAAATCAACAGTTGAAAAGTTGGCATTTAAAAGTTAATAGGTAAAGCTTCACATTTTAAAGATAAAGTTCGAAAAGTTGGCATTTGAAAGTTTACATTTAAAAGTGCACAGTTGAAAGCTGAAAACTGAAAAATTGACATTTGGAAGTTAACGGTTAAAACCTCAAGGTTAAAAGTTGACGTCTGAGAGTTAACAGTTAAAGAAAGGATCATAGTTGAAATTTAAAAGTCGAAATGCCAGCATTTGTAACTTCACAGTTAAAAATTCACAGTTGAAAACTGACAGTTAAAAATTTAGTATTTAAAGGTTAATAGTTCAAAGTTCCCAGCTGGCAGTAAATAGCTGAATATTTGGCCTTTTAAAGTTCACGGTTTAAATCTTCGGAAAAAGCAAATTGTCGCTTAAGTACAAACACAAACACGCTTTTACACAAAAAATATACACTGACTACATCATCACACATACACACACATACTTGTGAGCAAAAACAAATGCGTGACATCATCACCTACAAACGCTTACATTCATGAAACACAAACGTTTGATATCATCACAAAAAATATATAATCAAACAAGCGAGTGACGTCATCACATACAGACGATTGCGAACGAAAACGAACGACTGACATCCAAGGTTGCTGAATCAGCAATTTTTTTTGACGCCCCTAACTCCGATTCCGGCTCAGTCCTTTTAAAATATTCGTTTCTTTTATTTTATTTATTTTAGAGTTCGCATCTCAAGGGCATAGCCCTATTCTAGTATGGGAACTTTACTATGTAATTGCTACCTAGGATCGGACGGGGGATCGAATTTGTGTCCTTGCCTTTATGACTCTGTCACTCTAATGATTGAGCCACAGTAGCGGCTCCACCATTTCAAAATTACACAGCTCCGACATGTATTCCACCTCAGAACAATTTTAATGTATTAAAAAAATTGCTTTAATGGATTTCAGATGCCTGCTTTCTTAAAAGTTCGTAGAATATAAGTCGGAAGAACATGGAATTAAGAGGTTACGGATTGGACGAGGAGTTTGGGGAGAGGGGGAGGAATAAAGGGAAACCTCCGGCTCACGGCTACTCCCTTGCAAGCCGTAAACCTCTCGGCATCTACATATCATTGCGATTTAATCATTGGGTATTGTTTAACATTTTACAATTTAAATTAAACGTTATTACGAAGCTAATATACAAAATTCGCAACTTAATTGCAAAAATACACAATTATCCAAATTAGAACTTGGTAATTCATATTTATATGGGAGATATTACCAGTATTTTTCCGGAAAAACAAATACACAATTATCTAAAGTCGTAATTGTTAACTTTTATATTTATACGGTGGTGATATATTGTGATCTTAGTTCCAAAAAATTCCATTAAATGCACATATATCTAAATTAGAACTTGGCATTTCTTATATTTATGTGGTTGAAAAATATTAGTAATTATCAGGAAATGCTAGTATTTGATTTTCCTAAATGAGAACTTGGCTCTTATGATTTGTATAGGATACTATTCAGTCTACTTTATCCGAGAAAAACAGATATCACAGCTATCTAGCATTACCACGTTGGCAAAACTCTTGTATTATTATATATGATAAGTATGATATATTACCAGTATTATTTCCCGACGAAGCACGCAAATACATACTATCCTAGAATTACACTTGGGCAAACCTTATATTACATATGATATGAGGGTTGAAAAATTCCAGTATGTTTCCGGGAAAACAAACACAGCTATCTAAGTTAGAGCTTGAGCTTACTCTTATATTATATAATGCGAGAATTTATACCAGATATTTATCTGTGAAAAACAAATAACACTATTTTAATCTGAATCTCTGGCGAATCTCATAGTATGTGCAGGATGACTAACGCAAAGTATTTTATCTGGAAAAGTAAATCACAGCTTATGCTATAAATTTAACATATGTCACTCCTCATATTATATGGGGAGATTTTACCAGTATTTATCACGGTAAAACAAATGCGGCAAACCTATTTTACATTAGAACTTGGGCAATTCTTGATTTATACTGGAAGGAAATATTACCAGATTTTTATGCGGAAGAAAATAACGTATTTGAATACTCAACATCTATCATTGCAACATGTGTCAATTTTTCCATTTCACGTCTCAGGCTTCGGCACTATTTAAAATAAACTTCGTAGCTGATCTCCTCTTAAAACTATTTGTAGCTAAACACTCCCGACTCCATGCCCTGTTAACATCCTCACACAATAGTATAAATAGATAACTGAGATTACCGACCAGTGACGTTATCGTGTACCATGCAAGCTCGCGAGAGAAAATAAAATTGGGATTCCTTCTTATCTCTCGTCTCACACCACACACACACACACACACACACAACCACACACACACACACACACAGCACACACACACACACACACACACCACAACAACACACACACGTAGAGCCGCCACATACAGTTGCGCGCGCAATACAAATAATCATATAAGCTGTACAAAATACAAAGGAATTTTTGTACGATACTCAGTCTTTACGCAATTGTTTATAATTTTTCCCAGGTTACTCGTCTCCTCCATTCCATTCCGGACTCTTGACAAATCAGTTTCCAGAAGAGCGGAAACTAAAAACCCCGACATCTGACATCCCCACTCTCTGTACCCTTCTATCCCTCCAAACCTCCACCCCCCTAAAAACAAATTCTACCCCATTCAAATTGGATGATGTAATGAAAACTAGATAGCGTTAGGGTACCGTCAGGAAAAAAAATAGCTCTTTTAAGATTTACATTACTATTATAAATTTAACAATATGTTTACATAATAAGATATAAGTGTTTAGTGCAATGCAAAAGCAGCATATATATATATATACTATAATATAGATATAAGAATATACTTATATCATACTATAATATTATTAACATGAATTATATATATATATATATTATATATATCACTACTATTAGTATAATATATATATATATAATTTAATATTACTAGTAATATACGACCTAGTATAGATAATATCAAGCCGCCAGCCGATTCATCGCCTTGCATCCGTCTTTATGATCTCTAAAAAAATTACATATGCTTAACCAGGTAAACCACAGAATACAATTGCATGGAGATGCCTGGTCAATGCCTGAGGCGGTCTGCGAAATCGTAAATATAAAAAAAATAAAAAAAAAAAAAAAAATTTATATCTCAAAACTACAAGATAGCGTACAGCGAAAAGGAATATCATGTTTTGGAATTTTATGCAAATATAATTTTCTATATGGTTGACGAATAAATAATTAAATTAAACATAAATATTGCTAAAATATTTTTTTTTGTAGGAGCAGGGGACATAGTACTTATATATATTGATTTGCGTAACGTGTTCACAGGCAATGTTTACGGGGGCTCGAGCCGAGGGCGAACACGAGGGGGACGTTTCCATTACCCCGTAGGGGAGGTGCGGTAAGGACCCCGACGACACCCAAATAGCCAAAGGAGCTGGGCGCGTTCCGGAGACCCTCCCGGAGGGGGGAAATCTAGTCCTACCTCCCGTCGTCCCCCTAAGGGCCGAGAGACCCCGACTTCCGCCATCTCCGGTTAGCGGTAACCCTTGGGTATTCTTTAGTAAAAAAGAAAAAAATGCAAAATTATAGAAAGTCTATTTATTTTAACGAGAAACCATAAAAGGCTCTCGTAAAATAGGCCTTCTAAGTTATTTACTATCATTATTAACATATTTTTTTTTTTTTTTTTTTTTTTTTTACATTTCTATGTGAACAATTTTGTACCAGGTTCCAACTAATGTATTCCTTTCGCATATAGCATATTGTTAGTTTTTGAATATTTTAATAATTTTTTTCTTTTTATTTTTTATTTTTTTGATTTTTTTTTAGCAGTTATCGGACGCAGCAGTTGGTTGACCAGCATTCCAGACAAGTGTATTCCATTGTACCTGTAGCATAATATGTTTTAAGATGTGACAATAATGACGGCGCAATCTGGAGAACGCTGTACCCAGTATATATATGATATATATATGATATACATATTTCTATATATATATATCTCTAATATATATAGTATATATTACTATATATATATATGATATATATATACTATATAGGATATATATCTATATACTATATGAGTATATACTATATATATATTATTATATATAATAAAATATATATATAGTTTAGTATATATATATAATATATATATGATATTCTCAATTTAATTTATATTTTATTATTATAAGATACTTTAAAAGAGTTTTGGCTGCAAACCGTACATAAACATTTTAATTGGAAATAAACGAAAATACGAGTAATTAAAAAATGTAACACTTAAGTTTAATTTCTCAGGTCAAGATTACGTTTATCTTTAATTTTTTAATTTTTTTATTGATTAAATAAACAATAGTTTCTTAGCTTCTAGCAAGGCAGGCTCGGGCTGCGAAATCGCGGGCCGGGCCGGGGACGGACAGGGGCAGGGGCAGGGGCAGGGGCAGGGGCAGGGGCCAGGGGGAGGGGCAGGGGCAGGGCAGGGCTAAGGGGCAGATAAAACTACAAGTTTTTCGGCTGAGTCTGGAGCCGAAAGCCGTGCTAAAGAAGTCGTATATAAGTCTTTAGAATAACCGGTAGCCGGAGCTAAGAACGCTTAGGATTTTAGGTGGAGCCGAGGAGGCAGAACTTAAAGGAAACTGCAAGGTTACTTTGAAAGGGACGCCGCAAGTCGGAACATAAGCGAATCGAGATGGTTTTTGCAGTGGAGCCGGGAACAGGGCCTAAAAGAAAAGTCAAGCATTTCGAGCGGGGCGGGACGGGACTGTTGGAATTCGTAAAGTTTGGGTCAGGCCAATGAATATTTAATTTCGAAACTGTTAGGCGGCTCTTGGGGTGGAGACCGAAGAGCCCGGCTGACCACGGAACTTCAAGGTTTGGGGCGGAAGCAGGCAGCCGGGATACTTGTTGAACAGCACAGAAATCTCTCAGGATCGTAGCCAGCGGGCCAAAAAATTCTATTTGTGTTCAGTATTAATTATAAAGTGACTCAAAGGTGGGGCCACCGATTAATTCAGATGATGAGCAGAGAAGGCCGGACAGTCGGAGGCAAAACAATTAACCTAGTGCGGAGCCACAGGATTGTCAAGGGGCATGACCCCCTGGCCCCTGACCCTGGACCTAGCTGACCTAAGGTTAATAGAATGGCGTGTCTTTACATCCAAAGTCTATAAGAGACTTGGCAATAGGGATGTGTACGATCGCTTAAAACTCGACGTTTCTGAGTCAGAACTCCGTTATAAAATTCTCGCTATAGATGACCGAATTTAATGATCAAATATTATTTTTTGTTTATATGAATTAATATATTATTTATAACTTTTTATAATAAAAATCTCAATCTTAGCCATCTTATCCGTTATTTATTTCCTCTAAATCCTTAAATTAGATGACTTCTTTATTCTACTGGATATACTTAAATCTATAACATATCTCTATTACATCTCTATTCAATGCAGCATAATTCCATCTCACCTAAAGAAATTCTTACATTACTCTAACCCATATCTTAGTGTTTCTTTCTGCTACTGACTTTTATTCGGTAGATCATTCCTTTAATATAATGATTCGATCGATTATATCTTCGTCGATCATAATAACATCAATAAGTGAGTTATCTCTCAAATATATATTTGCCATAATTCTTTCTCCTATATTATTATCGTTTATCATCTGATATATTTTTTTCTTATATCTCTGTTTACTCTCTATTAATACTCTAATAATACTAATAATATAATTCATTAATTAACCTTACTCTATTAATTAATTTTCATATATCTGTGATACATATTGATTTATTGAGCCAAATTTATTAGTTTAAAGTACTAGATACATGTATACGACGATAACATAGTATGTTATCAGATAGTCGCTAAATGAAGAGTAAGTCATTTAATGAGTTGTATCCGGTAAGGCTAGAAGTAATTTTTGTGTAGTGTGTATTGCCTGCAATTATTATTAAGTAATTATCTTTTATGTATTTAGTTACCATATGTATATATTAATATATAAATCTATATTATATATATAATATATTAATATATATATCTATATAATCACCTATATAGTATATTAGTATAAAAATAATCAAAAATATATATATATGGTCTACCATCTAAAATTACTTCTTGAGATTTATTATAAATCTCCTATAAAACATATCTATATATTATACTTATACTTATAAAATAATATTATTAATTAATAATATAACTAATATAATATAATACTACTATATATATATATATTTTATATAATAATAAATATTAATTAAATTATATATACATATATATATATAATATATATATAAATATATTTATATATATTATATATATATATATATATATATAATAATATATTAATTTTTTATATTTTAAAGATGTGGGTTCTTTTTTTTTTCGAATACATCATATATATCTCGAGAGGTAAGTAAAAAGCGAACACTCTGGAGGTAGCGCAATGGAATTGGCTAATCTTATGTCGTCCAGTGTGGATTCCTTATAATTCAGGGATCCTAAGTAGAAGTAAGAATAAACCTATCAGAGTATGAAATCTTTATTTTCACACTCCTTGAAATAGGGCCAGGATCACCCGATGAAGGGGATGTGAGGCGATGTATGTGATGTATAATAGAGAGAAGAAGGAAGTAAGAGATGAATGAGAGAGAGAGAGAGAGCGAGAGAAGAGAAGAGAGAGAGAGAGAGAGAGAGAGAGAGTAGAAGAAAGAAGAGATAGAGATGAGACCAGAGAGAGAAGATGTAAATATAACTCACGTACTCCAACCTGTGGGGTAATTTTTGTTCATTACAAAAAAGTCATAAATAATTATAGTCACGAATGTTCTGTATGCATAATAAATCTACCTATTAATATATCTACGCACATAGATAAATATATGCAAGAGTGAATATTAAAATGTCAAACCATTTCCACGACTTCGAATCTGGATAGTGTTTCTCAAAGTATTATTAATAATAGCTACTACCTTTATTACAATTACTAGAAACTACAATATTGATCAGTACAAAAGAAATAAAATATAATTTCATATATAATATAATATATATATATATTATATATTAATAACATATATGGATATATATATATATTATATAATATATAATATATTATATATATATATTAATATATATAATATATATATATATATATATATATATAATATAATCTATTATTAAATATATATATATTAATATACTCAAGGATTAAGGATAATGCCTCGCAATAGCTTTCAAGAAGTCTTTAGAAGCATCTTACTGTCAGATATATTAATTCATATTTAGAAAATAATATATGAATGCAGGATAACATAATAGAAAATTACCCGATTTTTATGGGTTTAGCCCAATTAACACTAATATATCTAATATAATCTCATTCCTATTATACATACATATTCCACATCATATACTGATCAAATCAACTAACATCTAATACATATACATAATAACTACATACATATAAAATACTACTTACATCTATATCATATCATATACATAATACATACTAACTATCTCTAGTTCTTATACATAAAGCATACAACATATTCCATACTATTCATCGTACTTTACATACTAAACTAACAAAACTTACTATAGTTGGAATCCGCCATGAAACCGCATCTTTGAGATAGTATAGTTATTACTACTTATACATAAATATTTTTATTCTAATCTAAATGCCTGAAGCACGAGGTGCCTTATAATATTTTTTATCTTCAATCAACCAAGAAATGGCTACCGTGACTCATGAAACATGCCAAAATGGTCGGTCTCAACATAAACTTCAGGATAATCCAAAAAAACAATTAACCAAAAGCACTGATGGAGTTTTCGTATCAATCACACGGTTAAGTAATACCAAGATGATGTATACAAGTAGGCATTATCGATAACATACAAATATTTTCTGCTGATGAGAGCGGCATCTTCAACATTTACCATCATAAATCTACATTCAACATCAAGTTGATGAATATATCAAATTCTAAAATTTGGACATGCATTCTTATAACTAAAGAGTCAACTTATAGTTATTTATACTACTATTTTAAGTCAAGCATCGAGTGGTACTGGAAAGAAAGGCTCACAGACAGTTCATACTACTATAAGTCACATTTGGTTCATCGGTCTATAATTTGACCATTAAAAAAAAAGCTCAAATGTAAGTTAAGATTTTGCAACAGTTATAATCACAACCGATACTTCTCTAGAATATTATTATATTAAGATTCATCCTAGTGAAACTAAATAAACTAGAAATGTCGCCAGGTCATTGTATATAACGTATATAGATTCAAAAAAACTGGGACGAATCTAGAGGTTAGACTAACACTTTCATCCACTAGACGCACTATGTGCTCGCCTTCTAAACCTCTATATACTCCATATTTGTATGCACACTCATACTTGACTTACTATATTTTTACACGTTTTATATACCTGTAATAGGTGGTTCCCTTGTGAATACTATTTTGCACCATTATTTTGATGTCACCACATTTTTGTAGCCAGTATTTTTTTTTTTATTTTACCCAAAAATAAATAAATTTACTTATATAATTAAAATTCATAAATTTCAATTAATTTAATGTTATAAGTTCCAAGATCAAAAGATTTAACTCAATAAGAAAATAAAAATAAAGAGTATTGGAAAAAAAATTAGATTTTTACACATATTGACAATATGAACAAAAACAAGATATATTTGTAACATAGAGTATAGTTCATAATATTTCTAAGAAAGCTACCTCTAAATATAACGGAATTTGGGAAGGTCTGATAAAATAATAATCATTAATGATAAAAGATATAAATAATATAAATAATAAATTATAATATAATTATATAATTAAATAAAATAATAAAAATAAAAATAAAAATTCAAAGTAAATAAAATTTAATAAAAATAATAACATGCTTCCTAAAAAGCTTATAAAAAATTAATAATCAGGATTAAATTATAATTTGGATAAAAAAAACAATATTAAAAAATTTTTATAAAATAAAATTTAATTCATCATAAATTTAATACAATTAAAATTTTGTCGTTTTAGTAGTGCTAGAAATAATAATAATCGAAATGGGGTTAAAGAAATAGAAACATAACTATCGCAATCCCCCTAAATAGTTACGCAATTAAGACATAGTTTATAAAATATATTGGAAGAACGCTACATATAGAATAGTCTGAAATATTTTTGGAATATCCTAGAATAGCCTAAAATATCCTAGATAGAAACTGGAATAATTCATCACCAGAGGATCAAATAAGATCACACCTCTCGTGTGTGTGGGTACGCTAATCATAGCTATACTAAGTTTGACCAAGTTTATTTGCTTGAATATTAGGTACTTCACTCCATTGATAATATATTTACAATATGAGATAAGATCAATATAGAATAAATCATAACAGTAGCTCTATGATCAGCGCATAAATCCTCTATTAATATATACATATGGAGCAATATTAAAGGAAAGATGATTACCATATCTCTATAAATTCGCTGAGAAATTATATATATATATCTTATACCTATCTCTATCCTCTATCATCCCCTATATTTCTCCTATTCCCAGTTCGCATATACTCATCTTGCCTTTTTGCTAAACTAAATGACATTACTATTATGTATATGAAGAAAGCATTGTTAAATTTAAACCTATGTAATACAAAGTAGAATAGACGAATGGTGAAAAGAATAGCCCTGAAATATTCACTCAGTTATGAAGTGAGTCTGCGGGTAATATATATGAACTTCGAAACTCAAAATACACTACCGGAACTCGTTCCCTTTTCTTTCGGCGAACATTTTTGATGGAAGTGAGAAAGTGTAGTCAAATAATCACACAGTTACAATAACAACAACAACAGAGTGCAAATCTGAAAAAAAAATTCCGCTACAATGATTACATATTGCTTAATTTATTATCTAACACAAAGAAAGGTAGAATATATATTATTTTGTTTAAAGTTTATATAATATCATTTTTTTAGTGGAATAGCTATTTATTATCTCATACACCATGCTACACAAACTCCCAACTCCATTAACTAGCTGAACTGCACAAAACATGTTATTTTATTCAATTTTCTGGTTTATTGGAAATCAAGTGGCGCGTTCGTGCGTATGTTTGTCTAGCCAAGCAGAGTCGCTGGCTTGAGTCGCATGGCTGATGGCTTTCTATATTATCGGATATCATTGTTACCTATATATACTATATATATATATATACCTTCGACTACTATGTTTATACTCTGCTTATACTCTTCTACTATTTTCAATCTATAATATCTCATAATCTTATCTATGTTTATATTCTTCATAATCTTATCTATGTTTATATCTCAATATTATAAGTTTATCTCTCCTATTCTTATATTCTTCATATCATGTTATAACTACGTATCCATTTCTTATGCTATTCCCGAGGCCACGTCTCGAGGGGCTGCACATTTTTCCCGGACGGGAGGACACACCACATTCACAGGCGCATGACGGAGCGCACCCACTAATGAATGGTATCCAACCGTCACGACTGCCATTTAGCTTCGTTTCATAGTTGCAATCCTTACTTATACTATCGTCTGCACACTAATCTGTGTACTTGGCCACCACTTGATTTCCAACCGACTGAAACATAGGATCTAACATAACTATTACGTCCCTCGTCTAGATGTGTCGTCATTAAGTTCAACGTGAATAGTGCTCGTACCATATTTAGCTCCGATCGAATATGGTGCTTGCTAAGTGAGCGTACCGAGCTACTTTAAACTTCTATGTATTCAGTCTTTTAAATTTTTTTTTCTATTTTATGACCATTTTCCCACCTCTTTTTCCTATATCACGTAACTATTAGTACCGTATGACCCTGTGTTCAGATCCCCAATCTTTGTCGTCCAGCTGCGACATCACCCAAAACGCTCCTGTCGCACATGACTGAAATGTCTATTGCCCTAAAGGGCGACTAGAGTTTAGGTTCCAGCTCGCTTATCTACGCACAGAGGTCGTCGTTGCCGAAAAACCTTCGGGGAGCGGTGAACTAGGAAGGCTTACTCCGCTTGGTTTAGTGCCCATATCATTTTTCTCGAGCCATAACCTAACTTTGATGAGACATTGTGGCTTGCCTCACAATCGTTTCCTATCTTTACAGACCTATTAACAACCTTAGATAATTGTTTTCAGCAAACAAATTCGTGATCACGAGATTTAATGCTGCACTCTTCTACTGCCGTAATGTCATGAGAGGATAATAACAAATAAATAAAAAGAAAGAAAATTGCAAACAAATCCTCACCCAAATTGTCTTCAGTTATCACAAATACTCAACATACCGCAAATCTCATCTCAAATAGTGATGATATAGTACGTCAAGTGGTGAGCTTTCAAAGAGAGAGGTAAACTTATAAAACCTAAAATTGAAACAAACAGAGTGAGCAAGGAGGCATTACCACTAAAACACAGAAGTGGCTTGAGTAGAAAGTGAGAGGCACAACAACGAACACGTCTGTAGATTTTCCTACTCACTCAAAAGCTTGGAGACGCAAGCACCCCTTGTGCTACGTGAGCGACGCAAGGGTTGTGGAATACGAGAGGTCAACTATCACCAAGCCCTGCCATTAGTTGAGTGTACCCATAAGAAAAAGATGATAGTAAGCGCCAACGTCCCACGTATATGTAAGTAGATTAGAGGGTCATAAGAGAGTTATGAAAGAAGGTAGAACAGTTATTATTAGATCCTCTAGCTTAGACTCATAGTAACCCTATCAATAAAGGGTTGGAGACTCAGCAGCACTATACTATATATATACCAATAAAAATGTTATGATAAGAGTAAGCTAGTTAATATGTTACCAGACAGCGGAGAGACGCAAGAAAATGGCTCATTTGTAGAGTTGTTAGTGTAGCTGGAAGTAGCTGTTAGCCTGTAAAAATATTAAAACTTCGAATGCATACCTACACCAGATTTACATTCCTAAAATTATATATTTTTGAAGATCCATCTTTTAGAATTATAGCAGACACACATTGCGAGTAAAATTAGCAGGGGTTCTCCAGCGGAAGCAACTGGGTATGTCGAGTACGATTGGACGTCGCGAGTCTATCGAGAGAGAAGTCGTTTTAGCTAATGTTGTTCACCAGGGAGAACGTTCTGGGGCACGCGTCCGAGAAGTGAAATAAAAAACGTTCTGTGGGAGGAAGTGGAGTCGGAGTCAGTTATCTCGAGAGAGAGAGAATGTATCTGAATGTGAGAGATGTATGAGTTTTTTAAAGAGCTTGAAAGTAGTTGGAGCCAGATGCGTTGTCGGAGTGAACACATTTCTTAGAGAAGCCGGGGAATTCATCTCTCCAGATCGAGAGGAAAGAATAGAATTTCATGAGGATAAATGCTCTGAGAACTGATGAAATTGTATTCTTCTTAGATTGATCAAAAGAGGCATGCAGTATTGAAACATTGAGGATAGGATTATTAGAATGGAGAAATTGTAAAGTCATCAGCAATATATTAATTAAATATTAATAGTATGAGATTACAGAAGATTTATGATAGTATATATGATTCTTAATATTGACAACGGATTTAGCTCTGAAAGGTACGACTAAAGTTTGAGAAAGTTATCTATTGAGACATTTAAGGGTCCTTAAGCGAGGAGATTCATACATTATATCCTATAATGTGTATAGCAAAGAATAGGACTACTACTCCTACTTAACGTATGATAAGATATGGAGCGATAAGTGGGAAATTACATATGAATAACAGAGAAGAGAAAGGCATAAGAATGATTGTTTTCTTTAACCCAAAGAAGAGGAGCTTAGAGAGCAGTGAGGAGTGTCATCCCTGTCAAAAGCTTTGATATGCCGTTCCATGTTAGAAGAGGCGATGCGCATTTAGGTTCTTGATATAAACTTTGATGCACATCAAGTTCAGAGAGAAGTTACCATATTCGAGTTACAGGCTTAGCACGTATAGTAGTGATTCGTTTAAATGTTATTGACAATATCAAAAGCATATCACGAAAGACCATCTGCAGAAATGA
Source organism: Trachelipus rathkii (assembly GCA_015478945.1). NCBI lineage: Eukaryota > Metazoa > Arthropoda > Malacostraca > Isopoda > Trachelipodidae > Trachelipus > Trachelipus rathkii. The sequence continues at coordinate 30,196 of JABUQX010070398.1, read as the reverse complement.
CTTGAATATGGAGGAGGCATAGGACTGCCTCATCAAGACATGATCCACGGAAAATGAGGTATAAGAAGAGTTTCAAGTTTTTAGATAGAATACAAGTGAGAGCTCATAATAAAATTTATATGGTTGAGAGTGCGAGTCTTAGGGTTGGAGATTTCATGGGCGTGTTGTCGTGATTCGTGATTATGGTCCTTTCGGCAGCTAGGTATCATAAAGGTGTCGTTTTGAAGTACGCTGAATAACATATTCACGGTTTTCTGTATAAAATATACAGGAGTAGGATATGATTTTGTAGACAATGAAGTTAGTTACGAATAAGGGTGACTCAATCTTATGATGCAAGCCAATACACTCCCTCAAACACGGGGAGAAATGCCATCCGGGCCACTAGTTCTACCTGGAGTTCATAGCTCGAGGATCTCATAGCCACCCGTTTTTGTGTGGAATAGTAACATCAACAGTTATCAAGACCTGGGAAACCTGAAGGAGGAGTTATATGAGTGTTGGGACTTGAAGGAGGAGGTGACTCGCTAAGAATCAGTCCAGGGTAGGATTAGAGATTCAGACTTGAGGTACCAGGAAGCAGAGGTTCCTGATTGCAGATTTCGGCTCTTGTATCAGAAGAGAATAATTTATGATCGAACTAGTCAAAGACTCCAATCTCAGAAGGCGAATAGAGCAGGAGGAATGAGACACAAATTGTGAATATACAACAACAGCGTGTAAGATTTGGTATGATGGAAGTGTTTCATATCCTCATAGGGCAGCATTTCTCTTAAGCTATAGGGAGAAAACATACAGAGGAGGTTTGGCGGCTGCGTACTTTGCGTATATGTTATGGACTGTAAAAGTTTTGTGTTGAGGGGAGGGGAGAGAGAGAGAATGATTTACGTATATAGGGCGCTACCATTACGCTATCCTCACTCTTTGACAAACGATATGCCCGAGAGCAAGATATTTGGAAAGAATTTAGTTAAGAATGTTCGATGAAATGAATCTGAGATGTTTCTTTTTCCCTTATTATATAATGCCCTAATTCTCTTTTTCTCTCTTCTCTCTCATCTCTTCATTTCTCGTTTAAGCGGTCTCTTATTAATTATCAATCTTTCTCACTTCTGTAATATCGCTCTGGATTCATCACAGTTAATTAAAATCTGCTTTGTCCTTTAATCGCGCAAATTTCTTTCATCAAAAGTTTTCCCAAGTTAAACATAGGTTGCTCTCTTAAAACAATCAAATTGTTTTATGATAGCATCTTTCTGTAATAATAGTCGTGAATACGTCCATAGTTCATATAACAGAGAATTACACAGTGGTTCTTGAATGCATTGCCTGTAGATAAAGCGTCCAGAATTTAAACAATTGATCTTTGATTGCTCTAATACAAACGCCTGCACTAGCTTTTCATCTTTCACATCTTTCCTCTTTCTACTAGCTCGTATTGTCTCCGATATATTTCTTAAGCATGACTAACCCCCTTGAATTTTTATTGATCTCGAAATCCTGATGTAATGATCATGTTCTCTCTTCGTAACACATAGGTGAGGGTGTCGCTCTCATGTACCAAATACGGGGTTAAAAGTTGTTTGTTTCTAACGAAGGATTTTGTTTTCCCAGATTGAACATATATGAAATCATCAAAATGTAGTCAAGTGGTTGAACCCTCGGCACCCTCAGTTTGTAGATATTAGTTTTCTTTAAATTTAAACGGGGTTTGAGTACAACATAATAAAAGGCTCTCATATGTTCTGATATATCTGGGGGGGGGGGGGGGTAGGTTATTTGAGGGATATACACTTCGTTAATTATTATGTCATTCGTTTCAAGAACCGTACAATTTATGAACAAGATTCTACATCAAGTGAGACGAATATGTGGCTTCAAGTTTTAAGTTGATAATTTACATAATGATTCATTATTTGGATTAACTATGAAAGCAGTTATTAAGATATGGTACGACAACTGTCTGTTCAGAATATTGGGTCTTCAACCTCTCTCTCCGTGTCTGTCTAACCGTCTCTTGTCTGGCGGCATAACACATAATATATTAACAAGTTCATCCGAACCAGGTTCGGAGAGAGAATTGTGGAAGATAGAATAATGAGAAGTTTTAATTTGATATGAATGGATATGTTGTAACTGGCTCGAAGTGCAACCCTCATTCATGAGTGCTTATAGGTGCCTACCAACTTTACAGCGAGGTGAATTACGATAAGTATCTCATCCTGAGTACCTAAGAGCAGACTTTCAATTTCAAAAGAAAGTACTATAAAAACCGACGTAATATATGCTTACCTACAAAAACTAGCTTACAAATTAAAGTGCCAGAAATAAAGTTATAACTATAGTATATATATATATTATATAATGAGATGCTAATTAGGTTAGTGATAATAGTTGCTGGATGAAACATGTATTTATAAAATAATTAATATAGTAGACTCCCCATTTGTGGTCACGTTAATCCTAACACATAATAGTATGAGTTAGAATTAATAAGTGTGTGTATCATTTATATAACGAGAGCGTAGTGAGTGAAACATTATATAAAAGTTACAAAAGCAGTGTTACTCAAGTAAAGTGGTTATAGTAGTTATATATATATATATTATCCGATATCTGTAGGTAATATATGTAGTAGTTCTTGATTCTAATAATTTCCACGCTCAATTGAGAAAATATGGATTGTTTTATTAGGCTACTACACCTTCACTTCTCACTGTATCAGTGTGGATGGGCTAAAACACAACTCAAGTTGGTGTACGTTGAAAACTACTCCCTAAAAAATAAAAAGGACTCTTTAAAACATTATTGTGAATGGGAAGAAGTAACTAGATATTATCTTCAATGGAGATAAGATCAAGTACGATAGTCAAAAGTGGATAATATATTATGAGAATTTAAAATCTGTTTCACCTTATTAGAGAGCCAGTAAAAATGCAGAATACTAACAAAGAATAATGATACTAGCATAGGAAGAGATAATAGCTATTATTTAAGCTACGATAGATAACACTCTATAAAGTTTAGTGATAAGATTCAAGGTTCCTATATATAGAGAGAGCGTTGTGTAGAGAGGAGTGTTAAAATATGGTATATATATTAGATAGGTAAATATATATATATATAATATATATATATAATATCGAAACAGATACTTACCAACCAAAATTTATTAAATAGGTGGAATTGAGTTGATAATAAAGTTTAAATAGTTGGAAATATTAAAGTATATATATTATGATAAAACAGATTTACTCTATATAGTAGCTAACTGGGTACCCACAGACATAATTATATCAAAATGTTTAAGGTATTGAAAGTCATTACCGATGAGTGATATTCCACAGATTCATCCTAAAGTATTTAAAGCAAGGCATAAACCAGGCTCTAATGTGATTACATATTGTCAGAAATGTCTTTCTGCAGGTTTGTTATAATATGTTCATAAGAAAAAGCGATCTCTTTACATGGCTGCCATTGTCGTCATCTGATCCACTCCATATTATTAATTCACTAACACACCTAACTATTTCTGACACTAGTCATATATCGAATTCAGAAACTTATATTACTAATCTATCATATTAAAAAATAATTGAAACTGGAAAGTATTCACACACCACATGTTAATCAGTCTATTCAGAGCGCTAACATAAAAATAAAAGAGAGCCCATATTACCGCATATATTCTAGAATTTATAAATTATCTAAACACATTTATCCAACGCAACATGCGTAATTGTAATGACCGATTTCTGAAATCTCGTTATAAGCTTACTGCAAGCGTAATAAAGCAAATGAGCATATAACCTTAATAATAACAGTGGTCCCATAATTCCGCTAATGAGCTTTGTACGGAGGGTATCTGAATCAACTATAACCAGGGTTATAACCAACAGAACCAGTCATATCGCACTAATTAAGATTGTACGATGGTGGATAATAGTGTGGTTATAAAAAAACCTAAAAATAGACTTAATTTTTATAAAATAATTAAACTAAAAAGGAGCACAAAGCTAAAAACCCTATATTCTACAAAGATAATGCTTTAAAAAAATAAGTAAGACCGATATCGTAAGCAGACCAACCGGTGTAGGATAATCCTAAATCGTGTAACGCAATTTGCAAAGAAAACAGAGCGAAAGTTGGTCTGACATGAAACTATCAAAAACTACTAGCATTTTTTTAATCATGTAGGTAGACGTTGTCGCCTGCGACAGGCTAAAAGCAGCTGCGGAGAGTCTTGCGGAGTTGCCGAGGTGCGGAGTGCCGGAAATTTTGAAGAGTTGTCGACTGGGGAGCTGCCGATATTTTGGTGCGGTGCCTGTGTGGCCGATGCGCCAAACAACTCGGGTCTGAAGAGTCGGGCAGTGCGGTAGTCGGTGGAGGGTCGAGAAAGGGTGCACGTCCTATTGTAACATAAAAGAGTGATGTGCGCGAGGGCTCGGAGTGCGAGTAAGATGCTCTCTCTTTTAAACCTTGCTGCGTAATTGGATGGTCGCGGAATGGGGTTGCGGGAGCTTACGGACTTGCTGTGGTGCCGGTGCAGGTAGAAAGTCAAATAATGATTTTCACGATTGCGGTCGGACGCAATCGCCCGATGTTCTTGGGAATAGTTCTAGGACGATTGAAAAATTTGTTCACACATATATACAATATTTAGAGACATATACTAAATAAGAGGAGAGTCAAGAAAATCTCAAATGCGCATGTAAACAGTAGGAGTCTGAAAGAAACTTATAAATTTATAAGGACTTGATTGAGGAGGAGAAACCGACTCCTCGGAGCAAAAAAACAAATCATTATTATATATGAGTACCTACTAGCAAAAATTAGCAATTGAACACTAGAATTATTTTTATGCTTATCTAATATTAAGTGGGTGATTTAAATGTTAAGATCTAAGTACTAAATTAATATAAAATGCTTCATAAACTCTTAATAGCAAATGCAATAAACTCGCCACTATAAACGAAATTCCACTTCATTAATTCATTAGAGTAAAACAACAAAGCACTAATCTTATATATATATATATATATCTCTATATATATGTTATGTATTTAAAAGAAGACAAAACTAGAAACATTTATATGAATAATTAAATAACAGTAATACTCACAGACAATCTAACAATAACTTTAAGCTAAAAACTAATATGATTGATGATTGACCATATAGTAAATGTTCAGCCTAATAATCACTTATAAGTGCGACTCGAAAGCCAATCGACTGACTGTGAAAGCCAATCCAGTGACTGCTTCGGCTGGATAACAAACATTATAAACGTCATAGAACCTGCATTCATCCCAAACTGCATCTATACTATTATATATATATATATATATAAATATTCATTATATATCTAATATAATATATAATATAATATATATAATATATACATTAATACTATATATATATTATATATATATATATATATATATATATATATATATAATATATTATTATATATATATATTATATATACTAATATATATATAACATATATATATATATTAATTAATCTAAATATCTCTATTATATATAATATATTATTATAATATTATTTATTCTATATTCTTCTTTCTTTATTACTCACTTCCATTATAACTTATTACCCCCTTCTATTTTCCCCAGCTGGGACAGTAAGTGTGCGTGAACGAAAGCATCCAGAGAGGATAAGTAAAATACTCAGTAAGGAGACAAACATGACCAATAAGTTTCCTTATTATATATATATTAGCCTCCCTTTGTTCTTCCTCCCCCAGGAAGGATTTTTCATCCTGTCCGCCGCGCAAGCGTTTTTCTCCAGACATCCTTCTGCGCCGCAACTATAGTACCTAATTCACACTTATGTAAGCCACCTCTTCTCGAAAGGTCCAACGTAAACATCACCACCCTAGAGCTTCATGGGACAGGCGGTCCGATCCTCCCTCAAAAAAAAAAAAAACTTTAATCAAGTTAAACTAAAAATTCCCGCTTTTCATAATTTTGTAGGGTCGCGGTTGATCAATCTCCTTGGCCCTTCGAGAGAGGGCGCACACACTCATACCCCCATCCACAAAGACCTCACCACTCCATCTCTTTCTCCACGAGTCCTCTTGTCTATCACCTTGGTCTACACTATCTCTGCCGCTGTTGTTGTCCAATCTCAACCCTCCACTTTTTCGCGCACTATATAGATACTCTCGTTTCAGCACCCTCCATCACTCTAGAATATTCGCTTCCCGAGCTCCTATCCCCAGCTCTGGTTCCAAGTGTTTTCCAACACACCCTGCACATACATCACTCAGTATCCCGATCTATCCACGCACCATATATCTTCTTATCTCTTAAGTACTTCATTCCTTACTCTATGTTCTCTATAATCTATGACCACATTACCTGCAAAAGAACATATATATATCTCTCTTCTATATATATATCTCTACTTTCATACATCTTTCTCTGTCGACCTATGTACTTCTACTCCTCACTCTCCTTTCTAAACTACGGTATTCTTGTCCTACTACGAGTTCTCTCAGACACCAATACATCTTCTCCAGACACTCGAGAGGTCAGAAATCCCCCTAAGAACTTGTCCAATCATAACGGACACAATCTGACCTTTTAGTATATAAGAACACTTTTACTATTCGACCAATAGTTCTCACTATTACCTATGTCATCTTATCATCCCATATGAGGTAGTAATCATAACCCTCATGCTGTTAATAACTAGATCCACATACTTTTCCATTCGTCGCGCAATCTCTCCTCTCCTCTTCCTCCCCTTCTGCTAAAACACCCTCCGAGATAATTGCAGGTATTTACGGCCTTCACCTCCTCCCCTCTCACCACCACCCTCATCCCGTCCTCATTTCCTCCGGTTATTGTTAATATCTCCGTCTTCTGTACGTTCATCCCTCATCCCTGCTTCCTCCAACTTCTCCGTAAACAACTCCACCAACCTCTCGAATCGCCTCCTCTCTCGCTCCAACATGCCAGATCGTTCGCGATATGCCATTAATGTCCCCTTCAAACTTCTCCCGTCTCTCCCTCACTCCTAATCACCACGTCTAAATATAATATAAACAGCAGTGGAGATAAAACCCTCCCCTGCTTCACTCCTGTTTTCACCTCAAACCACCTATCGTTCTCGCACTCAGTTCTAACATTCACAACTGCAATTTCTCATACATACTTTTCATTGCCTCTTTTAATCTCTCCCTCACTCCATATTCCTCTCCATAGCTCATCCAGAGCTTTTTCTTTGTCACCGAATCAAATGCCTTTTGCAGGTCGATGAACGCAACAAAGAATCTCTTGCCATATTCCAGCATCTTCTCCGAAACCATTCCTTAGTGTGAATTAAGAGGTCGTCGTTTCCTCTTCCTCTCACGTCGCCGTACTGTTCTTCTCCAATGGCTCTAACTTCTCTCTCAGCCTCCTCTCTACAATATTCTTTCGTATATTTCGCCAGATGGTCCATCAGTGAAATGCCTCTATAATTATTACAGCTTCCTGCAATTCCCTCTCTTTATATTATCGGTATTATATTTGCTTTTGCTCTCCAGCCTTTCGGCACCTTTGCGCTCTCTCCAACAACTTGTTCTACAACTGATGATTCTCCCTCTCAGCTCCTCTCCTCCTTCCACCAACCAACGCCACAGCCACTCCATCCTCTCCTGGGGCTTAACACTTTTCATTCTTTTTATACCTCCTCATATTCCTCCTCCACCGTTATCTTTCCGCCTTCCTCCTCCTCTTCCTCCTCCTCATCTGAACTACAGCAATTCTTCCCCTCTTTGTTCTCTCTGTATTCTACATTTAGCAGATTTTCATAGTATTCGGTCCATCTATCATTTCTTTTCTTCCGTCTCACAAGAACTCTCCGTTTCTAATCTTTTACTTTCTAGTTACGGTTTTTTGGTTTTCTATACGCGAATAAAATCTTTAAATATCTTTTTTCTTCCCTTCGCCCACATCTCTTCGTTATTTCTACCTGCCATTCTCTCCGTCTCCATCTTTTTTGCTCTCCTCTTATTCTCTCTGCCTCATTCTTGCCTGTGTACATGTTCCTCCCTTGCTGCCGCTGTTCTTCTTTTTAGCCACTTCCTCCGTCTTTTCCCGTTTTTTACATTAATTGCTTTTTCACCTCTTCGTTTCCACCATGTTGTATGTCTCTTCCTAGTACCTCCTACCCATCTTTTACCAAAGAGTTTTCTCTGCCACTCCTTATTGACATCCTGCAAGTCTTCGTTTCTTCTTCATTCCTTAGGTTTCCCTGCATTTCCCCGTTCCATAATTCGTCTCGCTTCTTGGTTCTTCATAACTTCTCCACTCCTGATGCACTGCCCTCTTCTGCCTCATTTACCTCCTCCTGCCCCTCTTATCTTCATGGTCTGCCACCATCCCAGTCTATGATCCGCATCTAAGGACACTCCCGGGATCAAATTTACATTATTAACTATCCTTGTTATCGGAGACTATCATGTAGCCTATCACCGATTTTTGATCGAATTGTGCGTTACCTGATTCCATCTATAACTCGTAAAGATGTGAGACTCTCTGTGCTTGAAAACGTGTTCATTAATTTTTAGGTCGTTCCAAACAAAAATCAATCACGCCGCTCCTCCATGTTTCTTTGTATCCTTTCCAAATGGCCCAATACCTCTCTCCATCTTCTCTCTCTTTTCTACTCTTAGCGTTGAAATCTCCCATCAACAAGCACTCTCCCCCTCCTCCCCACCCCCACCTTTCCTCCCATCAATCCATAAATCGTAGTTTTTTCCTCCTCTAGTGCCCGTTGTGGTGCAATATATCTGGTATATTCCTAATAATTTTTATCCGGCCTAATCTTCAATACGCACAATCATCCAACCTCTCTTATAATTTTACTTTCTGTATACATGGAGACAGTCTTGGTCCCACTATATTCCGACACCATGCTTTCTTATTCCTTCTCTCAACCCCACTATACATCAGAACAAATCCTTCTCCCATTTCTTTACCCTCCTCACACCCACCCTCACTCTCATCTCCGCCATCCCAACATATCTATCTCCTCTCTTCAGTGATACTAGATCTCCTCCTCTTTATCTCCATAGGTACCCACATTTATCGTGGCACACCTATAATTCTTAAAAGTGTTTTCCTGATTCCTATTCCATAAATCTCGCCGAAGTCGTCGTCTAAAGTTCTGTCCGGCTTCCGAGGCTCGCGCTTGAGTTCTGCAAGCAGTTTATTTCGGGAAGTGGCTTGCTAGGCCTATCCTTCCCTAGCCCTATCTCCTTTAGACGAGGACACACACCTCTGGTGTCCTCGCTGCCCGTTATATATATATATATATATATTATATATATATAATATATATATATATATATTAAAAATATATATATATATATATATATATATATATATTATATTAAATATATATTATATAGAAATGAATAAATATACATTAAATAAATAACTAAATAAATATATTCATTTCAAAATATAATATATATATAATAATATATTATATAAATATATAATATATATATATATATATATATATATATATATATATATATAATATAATTATAATATAATATAATATATTATATATATATAACTTAACTTTCAAAAAATATAAATAAGAGTTAATATTACAAACTTTAATTTAAATTCTATGATTAGTTTATTATTAAAATTTGTTAACAGACGCTTGTTATATATTTACTTACCTGTCTGCGTGAATATAAATTAAAAATATTGTAAAATTTGAAGCGAAGCCGAAATTTTTGCATGATGATAAACATGGAGCCAAACTTCAAATTTTATTCATAAAGTGGTGACAGAAAATATGTGGGAAATAGTTATTGAAACATTTGTTATTTAAAAGTTATTATATATATATATATATATATAAAATATAATATATATTAGTATATATAATATATATATATTATATATAATATATAAATATATATACTATATATAACATTAATATTTTTATTTTCATAAACTATATTGGCAGTCAGTAGGATATTTCACCGAAAAGGTATTTTTATTAAAATTTGTATTTTTTCACCCTTTAGAAGGTATTTTTTTTTAACTAATAATCATAAAGATAAAATTGCCAGTCGCTCCAAACGGTTGTAATACTTTGAAGTTAATTAAAGAAATATTAAAGTTAAAATCTATGTAAAGCTAACGTTACTCAACAATAGCCTTACCTAGCGTATCATAAACTTCCACCTTAATTAATTTAATGTTCCAATTAATAACAGTTCACTTTGCAATTGTTTAAAAAAAAGAAAAACAGGCATCTGGCGATGAGCGTTGAGATTTTTTGTTCGATAATATACATGAAAAAATAAAAATACGCCAAATTTTTATATCTTCCCCCCCCCAAACAATTTACAGAAGAAAAATCCTACCAAATATATATATATATATATATATATATATATATATATATATATATATATATATATTATATTATATATATATATACTAAATATATATAATATTAGAGAGAGAGAGAGAGAGAGAGAGAGAGAGAGAGAGAGAGAAGAGAGAGAGAGAGAGAAGAGAGAGAGAGAGAGAGAGAGAGAGAGAAGAGAGAGATAATTTTTAGGAGAAATATATAATAAAGGTTTTTAGCCTAAAATCGCTCACCAATACTTTGAAACACAGACACCAGAAACTCACATGACAAAGAATAAAAAATTCCATTGAATATATAAACCTAAAAATAAAATAGAACTGATAATAACAATACAGATGACTTTGATTGATTGATTTCGGCTTCCCCGACGAAATACCTTCTCTGCAAAGTCTCTTAATGGCGATAGATATTAAGATAAATTGGCAGAATACGGATACAGAAAAGGGGGAAAGCTTATTCTGGTCTTCATGCGATAGAATTGTGGAAGATGGAGCAGGTGAAAAATATGTTCCCAGGCCTTTAATCGATACATTAAAATGGGGTCGATTGCGTACCTCTTAATGCATTCTGTAAATCAACTACCATGTTTGAGTTTATATATATATATTATATATATATATATATGAAAATTATTCTACCATTTGTTTGGTGTATGTTGTGGTGTGAGGATGGGGGTATGCGATGATGGTGTATGTGTTTTGTTATGGGAGTTTGTTGTGTATTGGATTTTGTGTGTTGGGTTGTGTGTGGTGTGTGGGTGTTGGTTTATTGTGTTTTGTGTAGATTCGGAGCCTGTTGGTGTGTGGGTGGTGTGTTTGTGTTTGCTGCAAAAGCTGTCCAGGTGGGGCGCTTATCTTGTCTTGGGTATATATATATATATTATATATATATATATGAGTGTATATTGGAGTGATGTGAAGTAGTGATATTAGTAGTTATATATGGTGGATGATGTAGTTCTAAGAATATTTAGAGTGATTTATATTAATATTTCTGATATATATTATGCAACTGCTATTTAATTTACTTGTTAATTAGTGTTTCTCACCTACATAATTTAATTCTTAAGGTAAAATTGAAGTTTAGTAGTATTTTGATATTTAAATTTTGCTGCGATGTCATTGATCTATTATTAGTTGTCGATCTTGCTTATGAATTGTTACTTTTTTTAATTAGTGAGAAACAGTGCTGGAAGTATGTAGAATATGTATTCGGCGGTTGAATAGTGTTGATAAGTGGTGTTAGTAGGTATGTTTTATATAGGTTATGATTGATGTAGTGTTAATGGATGTGATAGTTGTAGGTGTAGGGATAGTATAGTGGGGGGGGAGTTATTATATATAAGTTGATTAAACTTAGTGGTAGTGTAGTAGTAGTGAGTGGTAGTGGGTGGTGATAGTGATATAGGTGGGGTATGTGAGTAGTGTAGGTAGGTAGGGTTATGTGATTGAGGTATATAGAGTGTGAGTAGTAGTGATTGAGTTTAGTAGTGTTGATTTGTAGAAGTTTCTTTCACCGAGATAAGTGTGGTGCGTAATGTGATTATATGATGCCAAATGGGTTTGAGTGGATGTGTTGTGTGCGCGCATGGGTGCTTAGTTTGGTTTTTACACCTTAATTAATCATTAGAAAATATTTGGTTGCCGCTTTTTCTTTTTTTAACGCAATAGCGAGGGGTATAGTATTCTTAAATGTTGCCGTTTTTGTTTTGTTATGGATCCGGAATGAGGGAGTTATAGGGATATGAGTTGTGAATGTTGTCGAGGAGTATGATTTGAGAATGAATACTTGTCGGCTTAGTGCTTAGTCTTGAGAGGTTGGGTTGAGTATGTGTAGGTATAGGATTATTATGCTAACGGTGAGGTGGTCGTTAGCTTACTTACTTACTTTACTTACTTACTATGGTCTTAGTTCTTACTTTGTTCTTTACTTAACCAACGACTAAACTGCTGACTTAAATAGTTATAGAAGTGTATGCGGTATATCTATTGTTTGCTGTGAGAGTTAGAATGGTTAATGTGTTGTTGTGTCGGGGTGGCGCGTCTCCATTGAAAATTTTACTTTTATTTTCCCACAAAAAATTTATGCATGTGTGGTGTGAGAGAGGATATCGTAGTGTGTGTAGAGACGAGAGTGTGGCAGGTGGAGCGTGATATAGATGGATATAGTGTGTAGTGGTTATAGTGAGGGGTGGGTAGGTAATAGAGTTATATGTGGGGGATTAGGTTATATAGGGGGGGTTATATTTAGTATTGAGGGTAGTTAATATGTAGGTGTTATTATCGATATAGTTTAAGTTGATAGTGTGTAGTTAGTGATGTATTAGTAATATAGGGTAATAATTGAGGTTGTATTGATTGAGTATATGAGTGAGTGAGATATGAGGTGTTATAATTGAGAGGGTTTCATAGTATCAGGACGGTTCCTCATGTGTGAGGCATGAGGTAGGCGAAGTGTCCGTCGCTGCTTTGCAAAAGTAGAGTAAATGTAGTGTGTATGTGTATGATTTTTGTTACTTTCACCCAGCTAGAATTTAGATGCAGGATAAAATTATAATTTCTTACAGAGTTGTTTATTCTGATAGTTTAAATACAAAATTAAATTGCGCGGGTAGTGGAAAAAGTTAATGAGAAAGGAAGATGGCTGTGCTCCGCGCCACTTATGTACTTCCGTATATGTTGATCTTGTGTTAATAGATGGGTGGGCGGGATGTACTGTGGCGTTGCAATAATTTTAATGCTATGTTTAAATATTTTAATTATGAAAGGCATTCTAGAATTCTGCTTTTTGACCCGCTTCTGTATCGTTATGTGTTTGGATATGATTGTGTCGTCGAGGAGAGCGCCTTCTCTCTTCTCTTCGTTGTCTCTCTCTCGTCTACGATTCTGCTCTCTGTCTTCTCTGCTCTCTGCTGGCTCTGCGTCTCTGGCTCTCTTCTCTCTCTCTCTCTGATGTATACAAACATAGTATATATAGGTATATATAATAAGTAGTATATATTGCATGTTGTTGTATATTGATATATATTGTTATAGGTGTTTATAGTAAGGAGTATAATGATGTATTAGGTATATAGGTTTATATATTGTATAGTAGTATTATTTAATTATTTTTATATATGCCTATTTTGCAATATTGCTTTATATCTATAATTACAGACAGGTCAGCGAGCGACTAGTGCCGCTGATTATTATGTACTCTATATATATGTGTATATATTATAGTATATATATTAGTATATATATATAATATATATATTATTATTATATATAATATAGTATAATATAATTATAGTATATTATATATATAATAATATATATATATTTATAGGTAATATATTATATATATATATATATATATATATATATCATATATATATAATATAGTATATATTATATATATATATATTATAATATCATATGTATAATATTATATATATTATATATAATATATAATATATTATATATATTTATATATATATAATATTATATATATATATTCATATATACGTATATAAACGGGTTATTTAATATATATATATATTGATATACATATATATACTTTGATATTCTTTATGAATCGTTTTTTTTCCATTAAACAACAGAACCAATTTGCTCTGAACATTCTTGGCGCAGGATAAACTAATACTTAAGATCTTAGATATACGACTTTTTGTAGTTTCTATTTAATAATGAAGCAAATTTTATATGTAAATAAGTATGTCTTATAACGAATGTCTTCATGGTATCATATAAATATAAAAAGGTGATATTTATTGAGATGATGTAATATATTAGTGGCGTGTCTAATGTGGATTATATAGTGAAATATTATTATTTATATATGTTATTATATAAGTATATGATGAGGTTTATGATTATATATGTAGTATGAGTTATATATGTCATATGTATATAATATATGTAAGATGATGGTAATCAGAGTTAGTAGTAGAATCCAAATCCTAGTGATATTCATATATATATAATAATAATAGATAGACTATGGAGTAGATAATAATCTATTATAGTATATATATTATATTATTATTGATATTATTAATATATGATATATAATGATATATATATAAATTATTAATTTTAGGTATAGATAGTAATAGAATATAATTAAAGGAGTTCTATATTAATAGATACATGCACAATATATTATTTAGATATCCGATTATTTATTATATTATTATATATATATATCCAATAGATTATATATAGTATATTATATTATATTGTCGGGTAGTATATGTATTATTATTATTTATATTATTTATATATAATATATATATGATATATCGTGACGTAGATATCTTTTTATTTCGTCTTTTATTTATTATATTAGTATTATATATTAATAATATATATTATATTAGTACCGTATATATATATATATAGTAGGATATATATATATATATATATAAATTAGAGATATATATATATTTTACTGTCTAAAGGTTTTATGACTTATATTATATATTTTAATATATATTTATGTATTATATATACCTATTATGTAGTCTATAAGTATTGATATATATAGTAGGAAAAATTTTTCGTTTATACTATTATTTAATTCTCATATATATATATTATATTTATTATATCGATATATATATATTATATAATAATATATATATATATATTATATATATATATATATATACTATGATTATAATTATATTAATATTTATATATATTTTTCATAGAATGATTTAATGTATTTTATTAATTAAGGAAAAATAACTCAATATTACTATATATTGATATATATATATATATATTATATGAGTATATATATATAATTGTATATTATATAGTATATTAATATATATTATATTTCTTTCTTTATATATATATATCAGTAACCATATTATTATTATATATATATATATATGTTATATATATACCTCAGATTTATCTGATTTATATATATGAGATAGTATATATTTTGGCAAACCGTCTGATATTAGAGTTTTTTCCTTTTTTTTCCGTCATATAAGATATTAATTTAATTATAAAGAGAAAAAAAAGCTCCACGTGGAACGCCTTTGTCATTTAATTTTCATGCTTCCGTTTTAATTTTATAATTAATCATGTGTTTATATATATATAATATATTATATATAATATATATAATCACATTATTTATATATTATATTAATTATGTTTATATATATATATATACATATATATATATATATATATATATATTATATAGTTATTGCTTGAAAATATATTTGTTGCTATATGGCTCTCACTTGTATCCTATTTAGTTTTTGTGAAATATACTTTTGTTGAGTTAAAAAAAAATGTTAGTTTATAAAAATCGTAATTGAAATGTAAAATTATATTTAAAATATATTGCATTAAAAATTTGATAAATAAGATTTGAAATATAAAAAAAAAAAAACTTATCTTTAAAAACTCTTTAAATATAACGAATTATTATTTGTTCTTTCATAATTAAATATAACACAGTACTGAAATCTAATTGGATTAACAACGTCGGTTAAAAGTAATAAAGAAAGTTCTTTGATGTAAACTCTCGTAACGGCTTTTGTCACGAACACTTATTTATATCATTATGAAATAAATGCTCTCTAGAGCTTAATATATCTATAAAAAAGAGAGAGCTATTACCTTTAAATATATGGTGCTTATAATGGATGGTATTTTCTCAGGCACATTTCTTTGAAACGTATAATTTTAAGAATAAATACATTTTTCAATCTTTTAAGTTTTTTTTTGCTTGTTTGAGAATAATATATCGCTATTCGCTAAATTTTATTATATATATTGACCATTTAATTCATGGTATGATATATATATATATATATATATATATATTGTATTACTATATAATCAAATTTTGTCTTTTATTAATTTTTTCTATATATACATCATTTATAGTTATTAGGACTAATATTTATTATTATATATATAACTAGTGATATATAATATATATATATATCGTATTCATTTATTTATATATATATAAATATTACTGTATATATATATATGGATACCAACTATAGTATATTAGTATATATAATATACTGGTTTGATTACTAATTTTGTCTTTTATCTGATCAGAGTATATATTATTGTTACTCTATGTATGTATGTTATATCATTATACATTTTCTGCGCATATATCTATTTTATTGATATAAATATCATTTTTAAATAATTATTATGCTATGGATACTATCTATATATTATATATATATATATATATTTTATGCATATATAGGCATTTAATATTGATATACTATCACTATTAATATTATTATAAAGTAACTAAATATTTATTCTTTTAATATATATATTCCTCATACTATACCTATATATATATACCACCTATATATCTATATATATATACCTAATATTTGATCTCTCCTCAAGATATATAAGTTACGTATATTATGAATCATTTTTAATGATATATACTCATATGTATTACTTTTATAAATTTTATTAAACACAGAAATTTTATATATATTATAATTTACCTATAATTATATATATATATATATATTATAATATTATATATATATATATATAGTATACTATAGTATACAGCTCAATTATATATGGTATGGTTTATATATATGCGATATTTTCCATTAATATATATATATATATCATTTTTTATTTTTTTAGATATATATATATATAGATATATTATATATATATCTATATATTATACTATTATATACTATATATATATATATATGCTATCATATATATATATATATGTATATAGTATATATATAACTACATTATATATATATATTGATATATATCACTTATTATATATAATATTATATATTATATATTTATATCTATCTGATCTGGATAATCAATAATATTTCAGTTTATTTATTGATGATATAATCATTATTGTTGTACCTATATATATATATATTATATATATAATATATATATATACTATATATAATATATATATAGGATATCGTTATATCTTATGAGACATTATCTGTTTTTTTTGACGTCTTTACTGGTCATAGTATTTAGTAATATATGTATTAAGATGTGAAGGGGGACTATCAATTTTTATTATTATTATTCATATCAGTTATATAAGATAATAATAAATATATATATAAATATGAATAAGAAATTCAATAACAATAGTCCTAATATTACATAATGAAATCATAAAAATCAATCCCAATCAAGTAATAAGTGTAGTATATATAAGTAAAAATATAAAATAAGAATATTATATATTAATATAATAATTTTTTTTTTTAATAATATAATTTAGTCCTCATATAGATTAAATAATATAATAATATATAATGATAACTTTTTTCTCCCTATACGCTTGATGATATACAGTTATATATATAATTAGTATTATATAGTTGATAATTCAAAAATTGGTCTTCAGGATATATGTATTAGATACACGTATTTATAAACGTATTCATTTTCACACTAATAAAACTCGATGAATTAAGTACCTAATTCACTAACGAAAAATTGTAATCAATTATATTAGTTATAATATAAGAATCAAATTAATATATATTAAATAATATATATGAGTATGAGAGTAATGTATGATTAGGTAGTAGGAGTAGGAAGTGTTGGTATATATATATATAGAATAGTAATAGTGAGATGATCTTGTATAATTATATAATGAAATAATATAATATAATAATAATAAAATATAATTATAAAATATCATGGAACAATAAATTTATAGTGTCTAAATATATATAATAGATATAAATAAACTGATAAAATATATCCTTTTTGTAAATCGAATATTCAATATTATTTAAATTGTGTTATACAAGGGGCTGAATAGATATATACGACTTACAAACACACTACCCAGAAAAAGTTTCATGAAAACCTTTCCGAAATCGGAACGGAGGCCAAGCAGCATATTACTGCCTATTCCTTAACTCATATCCATATGCAAGGACTCCCACAATAGCATAAACTCTCTGACATATCACCATCGTATTATTCAACAAAAATAGTCCATTCACCGAAGACTTCTGAGTTATAAAAGACCTTATTCTCGATTCCTAAGGTCATTCTTTTTCTTTCTCGGATTGACTTCGTTCTTAAGGTCTCACAAACAATCCACTTGCTACATCTTGAGCACACTCGTCTCTCCTTTCCTATGACAATACCATACCAAGTGCCAACCAACAACTCCTACACTTCGCAATCTGGGCTGTCCATGCTGGAAGGAGTAAGTACTATGTAATAAAATAAGAATAGAAACCTACACAACTACTCGAAAGACTACATATCGCTCTAATTCCTATTTCGGTCTCGAATCTCCGAGTGATGCAAGACGTACGTTCTAATGTGCTTCCGACATTTCAGCACTATCTATACAAAGTACAACTAACTAGAGCTATCCAGTGAATACACGGACATGAATATACTGGTAAAGATCTTATTCCCTATTTCTTTAGCCAGATACAAATATAATACGCAACACGTCTGACTGACTTATCCTATTTATTTAGTAGATCAACCGAACGGCAGTGTATCATAACAAAACCCCTCGAAAAATTATCATGCCTTTGTTCTACATACAACACCAATGATGTTCGTTTAAGTATAAACACTTGATCACTCGATTGGGGTGATGTAACTACCTAGAGTTATACAAGCATACGCCCATAACAAGAGAACACTAATGCATACTTTGTTATTCTGTAATCATTATTCACTACCATCTCTTCCAAATATTACATCCACAAAAAAGATATATATCACTATTACACCATACGCTTCATGCGACTCGGAACCACAAGTACTCTGCACCATTATCTCCAAGATAAGCCAAACCTCTCTCAAGCAACATCGACCCGGACACCAGGGTATCCACTCTACTCCGTTAGTCTTTTTTGACACAATTGTCCAACTGACCGGTATATCCAGACATTACTATTTATACTTCCTTTCTATAAATTATTCTTGTGCTCATCATATGTCAGACATATCGGAGAGACCCTACTTATAGTCATTTCTGTGATTAAGAATTATGTGTCCACCACCGCTCAGGCATACTAGTTCTTATTCTCACCCCTTCTCAGTCACGGATCATACTTGCCAAAGTCATCCAGGTTAAGCCAGTAAATATCGCCGAGAACACACAATTTCCCCCCCTATAATATCCTCTCTTTCATCTTGTATTCACATTAGCGATTCTATGCGAGATATATCGGTTTCTATTAAACATTAATATAGTTGGCTACAGCCTTTATTGTGCCTCATCGCTTTGTTGACTCCCGTTACTACCGTGACACAATTTCATTACGTACTCTTTAATTGGTAACTCTATCTAAGATATTTCCATAATTCTGGCTCTCTTTGCGAATTACGTACAATTGGTGACCATCAGTAATGTCATCAAAACACTACTAACACAGAGGCATAGCAACTTTCTATAGGCGGCCTTGACGAGCTTCCGACTATTCTCCTCTCTCAAGTCGCACTCATCTCCACTATAGAGACATAGCTCTCACCTAGCCAGAAGAACAGAAAATCCATCATTACTAATCGCCTCACTACAGATCTCCTATTTAAAGAACAGTATATTTTTTATTAAAATTGCCCTCATATATGAAGATATCTATTCTGCACCTGGCCACCGAAATTTTACATTTCTTCCATTAAATGTATAATTCTCAAGGTCCATTATTAACATATAGAGTAAATCCTAGTCATTTGACTTTCTAGTTCACTTCTATATCCGTGTTACTTGCCTTATACTCATCAAAAGTTAAATGGGTTCAAAATATATACTCAACATATTTACATCAAGTTTTCATGAAACAAAAACATCGTCATTCAATTCGAGGTTCAGTTCGTCCACACAATGCGTTGTTAATTATCACAGTACAATGAGAATAAATGAAAGTTTATTCACCACAGCCAATCTACTTAGCTAAATCTCCTTTATGTACCATACTTAATGTATTATAGAACAATATAATATAATATAATATATAAATCGACTATTTACCCTCAAACACTACCTATTAGGTACTACACAACATACTACATTAATTATACCAAACATATAATAATATATAATAATACATTAAATTGAAACAAATTCAAATATAAATTCGGGATCTTAATATTTCAATTATTAATATTCTTCCCTATAAAAACTCTGTTTAGAATTAAGTTGCTGAAAAAATTGAGTTTTAGTGATTAGATCGAGTATATTGGAACGGAGAATCTTATTGTTTCATATTACATCACCTTCTACAGAGACATTCACAAACTCACTCGTCACACACGATAACACTCACTCTCATTACCTCTCGCTCGTCCTGAGTTTTAATGAAGGCCACACTATCATCTTTCACCCCCACTTTCATCCATACTCGTTACCTTCGTCGACTAGCTTTAAATAGTTACTCTGAGAGTTATACTCGGTATGTAATATCAGCTTCTTTTTAATGTCTGAGATTGAGGATTCTTTCAACCTAAGAATTTCTCCTGCTTAAGCACTCCGATAGGTGCTCAGACTTTGCTTTTCACCTCTTGTTAAATCATCATTATGACTCTATAATCTAGCCAGTTATAAAAATCTTCGATTCTTCATCACTCTGCACTCACATTTTCCATACATTTTTCTATCCAACTCGGAACTATTTTAGCCTTCTCTATTACTCTGCTCTTTATTCAAGCTCTATCTCTGCGTACTACAATACAGAGTCACATAATATATATAAATAAATAGTAAGTTATAAGAGTTTGTTCAAATATATTATCTAGCTCACATAAAGGTTAGACTTTCGCATTTTTGACTACTATATAATATATAATTATAAGGATATTATAGGCAATAATATATAAATATAAATATAAATAATATAATATATATAGGTAAGACTTTACTTTTCTGGACTTGGTACATCACTAATAAATAATATATAAATGTAATAAATTAAATAAATAAATAAAATATATATAGATATTAATAAATAGATATAATAATAAATAATAAGTATAAATATTAAAATAATATATAAACTGATAAAAAAATATATATACTTTAAATATTAAATACAAAAAGGTTATACTAATATAAATATGCAAAATATATTATAATAATTAAAAGTAATTAAATTATAAAATAATAAATAATTTTGTAATATATATGTAAAAGAAAAGTAGTTGTATTAAATACAATACTTTTAAGTTCTTACAGGTCAAATTTCAATAAAACATACATAAAATAATATTATAAATATATATATCATTATAATATATATTATAACTAAAAATTATACATATAATTAAATATATATAATATAAAATATATATATATATAAATATTAAATTGTTAAAATTTAATAGGAAACTAATTATATTAATATATATAAGTAATGTTTATGGATATCTAATCATAAATATTTAACATAAAATAATATGAATGTGTTTAATATATACTGTAAATATATATATATAATCAGAATAAATATAATAATATAAGAAAAAATTAACAAAAACAATAGAGCAATCACTTTCGGTCAGGGCAATCACTACTTACATATTAATTATTATAATATATAATATAATTAATAAATAAATAAAATAAATATAAAAAATAATAAATATATAATATAATAATATGGTATATATGTTATTAAAATACTATTGTATTATATTACAATATATGTATAAGTATTAATACATGTATAATATATGATTAATTATATTAAATTAATTAACTATAATAAAAATAATTATAAATAAAATAATAAATTAATGAAAAATAAATAAAATAAAATATTAATTTAATAAGTATATAATAATAAAATATAATAATTAATAATAAAAAATAAGATATTAATAATAAATACTAATAAAATATAATAAAGATATTAGATTCTATATATTAATAATTATAATAAGATTAATTTAAAATATTATATTATAATATTTAAATACTAAAATATATTAACAAATATAATAATATATAATAAAATAATAATATATTTATATAAAAACTAATTAATATATATAATATATATAAACAATATATAATAAAATATATATATTAATAATAATATATAATATATAATATAAAATAAATAATAATATAATAAATATAAATATAATATAATTATAAATAATATAATAATATATTATTTAAATAAATATAATATATATATAATATATATATAATTAATATTATTAAGTAATAAATATATATATATAATAATAAAATAAAATAATATAATTAATTTATAATTATAAATGTATAATATATATTATTTAACTTATCATTAAGTCTTTAAACTCAGGATAATCATACCCTACTAAGGGTGAAGGTACACTTACTGAGCTCTGTCTAAAGCTGGAGATGATTCAAAACATCTCGATTAATGTCCACGCAGTCTAAATATAAATTTAAATAAAATAAAATATAAACTATTTCTCCAAGAAGTAATACACCATAAATAAAAATCCTCCTATACAAGACTGGCGTATAACATCGGGACAGATCCATGTATTACTCAAGGTCATCACATCCAACTGCAATACTTTCCATCAATACCCTCTAGATCAACTTATAACCATTCTCGGCACTTACTCCCTCCACTCATCTCAACCAACCACCTTATATATACTACGCGACATCGATCTTCCTATTACCGGAGCATCATCATTTAAAAAGTATATAACTATAATTCCCCCAACCTATCTCAATCTACAGCCAGTAAATTAACATATCTACTGTTCAATACAGAGCTTACATACAACATAATCATCTACTACCCATTAAAACACTAAATATTCGTTTACTCATAGCATCTAATATATCTTACACTTTCACCTCTTTATATAACCCAACTATATATCGTCAAAAGCTCAACACCTATTATATTATTCAAGCAGCATATTACTGATTCAACTTATTTATATATACTCATCTCATTAGTTGTTATTATAGTGACTCTCAAGATTTTTAACTGCTTCACTCATAATGTCAATATTAGTACTATAGATATATAACAAGTTTTTAATGCTAAATACAAAAATAATTAAATCGTTAACATACATTATATAAATCCTCAATTATCACCGAATTATTACTTCATATAGTTAATGGAATATAATAACGACCTCTCTAATTGTATCTTTTTACAGATAGATTTTACCATTTCTTGCTCAAATACTAAACATTCCTCCAGTTAACATAACATTAATCACTCCCTGCTATATGTAAAATTACGACTACTCAAGTGATAATCAAAACTGATATTTCTACAATTTCATCAATCTATTATTCATATTCTATCAAAATTGACGAATATTCACCACATTATTCTACCACTCTCACACCTACATACCATCATCTACAAAAAACCACAACTTACTCATTATCACATAACATGTATCTATTTCATTAGTTTAATTTTACATTACTTATCTAAAACCAAAATATATACTCCATATATCAAATTTATCTGTATACATAAAACTTATATTACATTAAATAAGTATTACTTATCATAATAATTAAACTATCACCTTATAATATTAACTAAACTACCCAATTCACTCCAACATAGCCAATAAATTCATCCGCTAATTTATCAATCACAAATATATAATCTAAACACATCACAGAATTTCAGGAAATATATATCATACTATTTTAACCATTTAACTGGATATTATATATTTTACAAATAATACCTAAAGTAACTAATAAAAGAAAAAGGTGAAGATAAGGACTACTTTACATCACACAGATAAAATATAAAAATTTAAATCATCGCTTAGTTTCTCATATATAATAACAAATTATCATATACAATTTATTACATACTATACTGTTATACTATACTGTTTTGGTTATCACTAACAAGACTGCTAAATAAAAATATATATACAAGCTTATTTTAGTAGTCACTATCACTCACAGATGATTTCCAATTAATACCACACATACTCGATTACAACTAATGCAATATATGACAACACTAAAAACCATTCCACTATCCTAAAAAATAGTACTCGGCATCTGATTAAAATGGATAATATATATATAAAAAATAAAATAAAAAACTGTGAACTGTAGATCAAATGACCTTATTGTAATCAGACAAGGACTAAATAATAATAATATGACTGTTATATAATAAAAATTCCTAAGCTCTTTTCTTACTAAACACATATTACTAATATTCAAAAGCATAAAACAAAAGAATCAAGATAAGTATATATTCATGCAATACATATTATCATTAATAAGTATACCTACTATATTGTTCCAAAAACTCACCATACATAGTTAATTCTAATCCCATCCGCTATCATTTAAATTACTAAACTTCTTAAAAATTACAACTTATTCTGATACATAACTATTTCGCTATATAAAATTGGTGAATCACATATAAAATATTAAAGCAGAATACCATCTTATAGTATATTATCAAAATACAATAAAATTACTACCTATATATAAAAATAAATATATAAAAAATAATAAATAAATTATAAATATATAATAAATAAACTAAAAGTACTCCACCTTTTCAACATAATATTGGATGACTACAAAATCAAAATGGGCTGCCAGTTATACACCAAGTCGTTTTCAAAGACTACAACCCTACACCAAATTTCAGCAAATTTAATATTATAAAAAAAAAGGTTCCAAACATATAATTAATCTTCATTCAAAATCTTATCATACCTTACCTATTATTTACCATAATAAACTATATACAACATCATATATACTGACAAATATCACAACTTCACCATAATATATACCGGACTGACATTTCTCTTTTATCATTCATTATTATGTTAAAGCTTTCACTAAGAAATACGTTGTGTCCTCAAATCATTAATATATCGGCTGCCAACACTCTCTATGGACACATTTGAATATCCATCTTGACTATATATACACCACACAAATAAATATAAATGTGACCCATCCTACTTATACCACAAAATCCCTCTCACTTTTATAACTATACATTTTATGGAGTTCTCCAATATAAAATTTCAGATATTACAACCCTCATATTACTTAATAATCTATTCCTGTAATGTAAAGTACCTACACACTAACTATCTCAAAAATTTCAAAGTTTCAAATACTTAGTAAATAAGATTACATATAAAGCATTTTATTCATATAAAAATATTATATGTAATATGATTTATATGCCTAAATACACTTGAAAACATGTTTTACTTCTAATTTTAAAAAATATATTATATATAATAACCAATAAAAAAAATAAAATTAAAACGAATATAGATATTTATCTGCAAATATATAGTATAATTAAAAATATAATTAAAAATAAAAATATAAAAATAAATTAAATATTATAATAAAAAATTGATAAATTAATATAAATTAATTATTGGAATTTTGAACTTTTTTCATCAAAATAGATATTCATTAACTTTATATATATTTTCACTCCACTCTGCAAATTATCACTATATAATATAACTTAATACCCAAAGTATTTACTATTCTAAAGCCAATACTAATAATATATCCGCACACAAAGCCTTTTTATGCCTCAACAATTCAAAACCAGCTTATCTTATAAACTTATATCTATATATTGCATCTATTAATAATTATGACTTGTACATATAAATCACATATTCAGCTATACATACAATACTGTTCAGTTAACTTAACCCATCATATAAAACCTAACATACTAATATACATTATATATAAATATGAGTTACTTTATTCGAACCTGATTTACAATGTCTTCAATAAAATCAATCAATCTAAATAACCTCCAAAAAAAAAATAAACAATGATATTGATTATATATATATACCTATACAAAATATTTATATATACCTACCATTATTAATACCTACTATTGTATAAATTATACCACAAAGCAGTTTATATCATTTATCAATAAGCAATTAATAGAGAGTAATAGTAAAATAAATATCATTAAAACAATAATGAGGTTAAATAGACTACATATTGAATATGTATTTCAATAGTTATCACATACCAAAATTATATATATCAAAAATAAAATAAGTATCAAAAACTAATATATATATATATAATATTCTATTAATTATTAAAATATCTCCACTAAACACTCATTTCATTCATTCTTTACCCTTCTCAATTCGTAAATTACACTATAAATAAAGAAAGAGGACTAAATTAGACAAATAAACAAATTTATAATAATT
Organism: Trachelipus rathkii; assembly: GCA_015478945.1. Lineage (NCBI taxonomy): Eukaryota > Metazoa > Arthropoda > Malacostraca > Isopoda > Trachelipodidae > Trachelipus > Trachelipus rathkii. Next base: position 3,529 of record JABUQX010070398.1, on the reverse strand, counting down.
AAATCAGTCAATTTTATCTTTCATATATTATAATATATACTACCAATACCTATACCAACGTTATATAGTAATATAAACACTAAATAAGTATACCAAAATAAACTTCTATTCACTCAAAGATTACATAAAACCACCAATCTTAATAATGATCTATTATAGATAAGTTCAAAAAACTGACTTCCAAAAGGAAATGCAAATACATAAATATAATTAAATATAATAAAATAATAATTAATTAAATAACAATATAATATAAATAAATTATAAATAATGAAATATATTGAATGACCAGAACAGAGATAACGGAAACGAATCCTTAATAATATAAAATCACAACTAATCAAAAAATAAATAATTCAATTAATAAATAAATAGAGAATAGTTATAAAAGACTATGCTAAACGTGATTTCCAGTAGTTTCTTTCTAAATTTAATTCACTAAAAATAATATAAATAATATACATATATTATCTCATTTTAAGAAAACAGGAAAATATTTTAAAATTTTGTGACTGGTCAGAATCTGATATATTTAAAAAATTAACTATTACTAATATAAAAATTTACAAGAAATTACATATACCTAATAAAACTTATCAAAAATACCACAATATCAAAATAAATATCAATATAAGAGTTTAATATTACTATATAATAGATAAAACTATCTTTATTGCTGTAATTAGACCCAATACATAGGATTCAATTATAATTAAATTATAAAGAAAAAAGATATAATAAATATTGTTTTCAAATCTTATTGCTAATATATTGTTAATGACCAACATTAAAATTAAGATATAATAAACTACTATAATATATATTTTGATAGCTACAATATATAGGAATATTTTAACCGCGAGAACTATATATAAATATTGAAGATTGATACCTCACAATAACGTTCAACGCTAATAATATAAAAACTATACACATATAATGAATATCATGTTACTAAATCACACATGATTTATACATCTATATAATGTCTTATGATAAATAAAAAAATCTTAAAAATAAGCTTTCATATACAACCTATAGAACCGCTCTATCACTGAATTTTATACAAATCGCAACATTATCAAAGTTTTGATTTCAATTCTTAAATATTCATAAAGATTATATTTATTTAGTCATTACTTCACAAAAGGAAAAACATTATTTATGAAAATAAAAAAAAATATAATACTACCAGAGAGGGAATGAATCCGAGATTTGTACGAACTATTAATAATAAATAATTATTTATTTTTAAAAATAACAAAAAAGGTTTAGGATAATAAAAAAAAAATATAAATATAATTTACATATGACTTTCACACTCTTAAAATACTAAATATAAATATATATATAAAGATTATATTAATTAAAATAGTCAAATAGGATAATTAAAAGGGTATAAGAAGAAGTACATTATTATTATGTATTAATTAGATAATTATTTTAATTTTAAAATTATCATTTTAAGTATTCCTACATAAATTAATATTATTTATTACAGAGTTTGACGCTTAATGTAAATATAAATATATAATAAATATTAAATAAATAGATAATATATATATAATAATAATATATAAAAATAATAAATAAAATTAAATATATTATAATAATATAATATATCTATAATAAATATAATGTCATAATAATAAATAATATATAATAAAATTAATTAATATATATAAAATAAAATAAAAAAATAATATAATATTATATAAAAATAAAATAAAAAATAATTACAATATAGAAAATAGTTAAATATAACTTAAATTAATAAAAATGTAATTAAAATATAACACAAAAGGAAAAATATATTTAATAATTAATATTGAAGAAATAATTAATAGTAGTATTAAAAAGATAAAAAATAATTTAAAAATAATATTAATAATAAATATAAAATATAAATAAATAAAATATATAATTAATAAATAATTAAATATAGTTTTCGGTCATGTTAGACCAGGAATTCATATATATATAAATAAATAAATATAATGGAACCGTTAATGTTATTTTTCTTGAAAATAAAAGAAAAGAAAAACTAAAATAAAATAAAATAAAATAATATTAAAATATAATATTAATAAATAATATATATAAAATATATTAATTATATATATAATATATAATATTAATATAAAAATATAATGAGTATATATATATATATATATATTATAATATAACTAAAATATAAGAATGAAAATGCGAATATATAATATATATATAAATCATATAATAATATTAAAATATATTATAACATTATAATAATATAATAATATAATAGATATATAAATAAATAAATATAAATAAAAATATAAAATATAAAATGCATTTAATAAAATTTATTATAAGCATAATAAAGTAATAATAGATTAAAAAAGTGTGTATATTATAATAATAAATAAAAAAATATAAATAAAAATAAATAAATAATAAAAATAAATAATACACTAATAAAAAATAAATTATATAAATGAAAGGTTAATAGTATGAAATTTTGAGATTTGAGTGTATCAAGTAAATAATATAATATAATATATATATATAATAATATTATATATATAAAATAATATAAATATAATTAAATTTAATATAATAAAAAATATAATAATAAATATAATATAAATAATAAAAATATATAATAAAATTAAATAATATAATAATTATAGATATATAAAATAATATAATAATAATATAAAATATAATATATATAAATAATAAATATAATAAATATATATAATTATTATAACGTATATATGCAAAATACGAGAAATCCTGCACACACAATGCATAAAATAAAAGCGTAAATATAATCCAAATACCCTATAACATACAAATAGTATACAGGACAAAAAAAAAAAAAATATATATAAAATATACAATTACCTAATAAAAAATAACTAAAAATAATAATAAAAATACATAAAATACATAAATAATAAATATAAAAAATAAAAATATATATAAACGTACATAAACCGTATAATATATAGACCATGTAAATATATCATCTGAATAATGTAAGAGAGAGTCGCATATAGTTCATGTCGTTCTTTCAGTAGCACAAATGAGTATTATTAATATGTATTCATATGGAAATTCATATTACGTGTTTAACGTTAATTGCATGGAGAAGATTGTGAAGATGAACTGATAGTCACCCAGGTTAGGAACTACTAGAATAAACAATGATATTAGTAATATATATATATAAATGCCATATATATATATATAATAATGGCAAGTATAAATAATAGTTGAGAGAAAAAGTGAGAATAGAATAATAATAGATAAAGAAGAGATTAAAAGGTCTCAAAATACTAAAAATATATATATTATGCATTTATGTGTAAAGATGAAAATGCATATAATAAGAATAACACTAAAATAATTGAAGGTCTTTACAATTAAACATATATAATATAAATACAATATAACACAATTTAAATATATACCCTAAATATAAAAAAAAATGTCAGACTAATTAATGGTTTAACTGAGTTAATAATAAAATAAATATAATAAA
>JABUQX010070397.1:0-36209 GCA_015478945.1 Trachelipus rathkii | reverse complement strand
CCTTTTATTTATCTCTAACTAATGACCATAAATGCATCACTAATTCACTTATATAAAACTAATTGATAATGAATAGTATTTTAAATCTATATCTCAAGATAAAATTACTTTTTTAATTTATAAATATATAAAGTTTACAATTATAAAACAGCAATAACTTTAGTATTCTCTACTTAAATAGAAATCATGATTGTTAATCATATAATATAGAATAGAACTTATATTGTTATTGATCCTGCCATTACTTTCTATAATATAGAGTAAAATTAATAAGTATCTCGAAACTTATTTGATATTATCGATGATTATAAATATAAATGAGATTATATATATTTATTATAAATTAATCCAGTATATAGGCCATATCTCGTTGCACTATAACGTAGACATAATTATATTTGTAGTGTGATGGTACTACAAACTATACATTATATTTATAAGTAAATTCTAATATTATTGCTAATCTAATTATATGCGTGACCCTTCTAATAGTATACGTAAGGTATTACGTACATCCTACTTATACTTACCGTATCAGGACTATCATGCAAAGAGAGACGAGCTGAGCATAAGAGGTATTAATTAGCGTAGACTCCACATCATCTATGAGCCAAAACGTAGTCACATTTATTTGAGTACAGCAGGGTAACAAAAGCTCTCGAAAAGACTATTAAATACCAAATAAATTAAAGATTCTATGTAAGTTTCTAGTAAGGGAGCATGCATTAATATTATTAAAGGTATGTTAGACAGGTTGATGGAAGAGGAGATTGAAAGAAATTATAATGTCTAAAAGTTACAAAACATTATATATATTTATGATTAGTATAGTCTGAGCATAATAAGTACCTAAGGTAAAGGAATAGATTTCTAGTTTTGTATTTGTATTAATTAAGTATACATATTTTTGGAAGTTGTAAAAATGTATCTATAAAACACATTATTTTTTGAAATCTTGGATTATCATTGGTTGTTTCTTGACAAGGTTGTATGATTCCATCTTTAAATAATTATTAATTATATTATATTCTATATTAAGGATATGTTTGATATTTAATATTGTTTACATATGCTATGCACTTTATTAGAATTTATTGATATTGAAAATTATTTCATAAAGAGAGACGTTCTGGAAAGGCAAATAACGTTACGTGTGCAGATTTACTTACTCATATATATTTATTGAGCTTGCATATTGTAATATAAATAAATTTAGTAAAATGAAAATAAGAATGGAAGGGGAGGAGCTTAGATTTATGAACTATATTTATATTAATTTATACTGATGCCTACTTATTTGGTCACGAAATAAAAAAAATATAAAAATATATATCTACAGAAATTATAAGTTCTAAATGGTCATAGCCTAATGTAAAAAAAATTAGCTCAACATAACATGAAAGGTATATATATATATATATATAAATATTATATATAAATATTAAATATACATCTCTATATAACATTAAAGCAATAATTATGCTGATTCTAAATATATAATTTTTTTATATGAATATAAATATATGATTTATTATGTAAATATATGTGTGTGGCAGCGCAAAATCTTAAATTTTTGTTAGCTTTTTATATTTATGTTTTACGAAAGATTTGAGTTATCTATATTCCTATTGAAGTAATTAGCATTCATTGCTAATAGATATTACCAATATCTTGCCTAATTCTTTTACTTTAATATCTGGTATATATATATATATATTATATATATATATATAATTATGTTTTTTAGTCCATACGATAGACAGTTATTTTCATTATGCAAAACAACTTTTTATTAGAACATTTTCAATAATTAACTTTTTAAATAAACTTTTGAATTAAAATGACACTGCAATGGCAAACACAAATTCACGTGAAACTGAAAGTGGCAAATCATAGACTGGCAAGCAGGGTTGAGGGTTGCCAGGTGGTTTGGAGTACTTTTAGCCACATATTGGTTAAAAATTAGCCATAATTAGCCATATTATATATATATATATATATATATATATATATATATATATATCTTATGAAAAATGAATAATGAAATGATTTTTTTAATTTATATTAAATTACAAAAATTGATGCAAAATTAGCCAAAAAACCGAGAGGCTAAATTTTTTTCTCCTTTTGGCAACTTATGAAATTAGCCACAATGGTTAAAATTATCCACATCTGGTAACCCTGCTGGCAACTGACAAGTGCGTGAATAATGATTTAAAACGTTTCAAAACGTTCCAACCAAAAGTTTCAGAAGATCTTATAATTTAAATCCAAAATTATATAGTATTATATTATATTATTATATATATATATATATATTATATATATATATATATATATATATATATATATTAATTAATAAATATATATATTATTTTTATTATATTTATTGTTTTTAAAGGATGTGGATTGGATAAGAAAGGTATAATAATCTCAACCTCCTTAAAGGTACCATATATATATAATAAATAAGTAAAATAATTAGAGAATATTCGTAATCTATATTATAGGTTCGACTCTTGTCATAGTGTTGCTTTAGATCTCGTAGTTTTGATTTTTTTTTTATATAACTCAAGTTGAGTTATATTTATCTTATGGTATACTGATCTTTGGGACAGAGCACCTTTCGTAATAGGGGTGATCCGGAGTAATGTTATTATTCATATTGGTTATAAATATAGAGTGTATATGGATCGTATCTCAATATGACGTTGTAATTGTCTGTAACCTTATGCTTGTTATCAGTTATAAAAATAGTAAATTGTATATTATTGTTTATATAATAACTCAATATAAATATAGGTAGATACCAAATGGTAACCGCAATAATATTGGATGTCGAGAATTAGGGGTTACTTATCGGCCTCGCTATTTATTTTAATAGTTAAAGATAAAAGTATTAAAGGTGGTGTTCGATGTAAAAGAGGAGGATATGTAAGCTATTGTTTACCACCCTTTGCTCACCGGGGAGGGTATTTTCACAGTTAACACTATGCATTGTTCACTTCCGCTCTTTGTGAATATGCAGGGTGGTCGCTGCGAGCGAGGGGTTCTCCAGAGAGTGCAATTTGCTCCCTCCAAATAGTTCTGGCGCGTTAAGGAAAAATGCGAGCTCCCCTGGCCATGTACACCAGCCGTTCTGAATTGCGAGCCTCACCTCTACGTATGAAATTTATTTCTTGAAGTGTTGCAATATATATGATTATATATATTTTTTTACATTTGTGTGTATACATAAATTTATACTAAACGACTACGTAATTCACATTATATATAAATATATTTGTAGTTTTTTTCTGTGTAATCAAGTATCTCGTGCGTGGAAAATAAAATTAAACAAGTTCTATATTTATTTGAGTTTTTTATTTATAAGCACTCATTTGTTTTTATATAAAGTGTCTACTTATAGACAATCTCTGTGGCATTTCTCAAAGTTAGTTGACACACATTGGTTATGCTGTGTAAGATTTGCGCACATCTTGTTCGTATCTTGATATCTTGTCTCACTTTTGAAAACTATCTCACGCTATAAAAAAAATCGTGATTCTGTTTAATTCCTCGAGAGTAATATAGAACTAATATCTCTCGATTTCTCAGTTATTGATACATGTATACTAATCTACCTTCATACTAAGTCGTCATTGTTAGGAGGCATATATCTGTTCAAGCTAAAAATTGGTTAAATATTAAAAAAAAAAATAAATATAATAATAAATACATCAAACTGACGGTAGTCCCTTAACATAGAGAAGCATCTAAATATAATATTATTTATGTATTAATTTATATATTTATTATATATATAATATTATATGGTCGATGATAATAACATTACTAATAATAATTATAATGGTAATAATATAGCATTTTGTATTTTGTATTGAGTAACAAGCATAAAATATATATAAATTAAATTATGGTAATTTTGATTAATTATAGTGGTTTATTAAATTAATTATTTCTGATGTACGCATGTATGTAGTTATTACCATAAGGACATTCATAACTATATGTTCATTAGATATATTATAATAAACATAGTTTTGTATTAAATACACGTACATTTCAAATTTTTTATTTTTTTTATATTAAAAATATATTTATCTAAAAATATCATTATCCTCACAGTATGTTTCCTTGAGTGTTTACCACACAAATCTGTAAAAATATTACTTTCTAAAATTTATCTTATAAATTATTCAAAGTAGTAAGTTCATTTTAGAGGTTGAAAAGATGTTATGATATTATTCATGATCAAACATTGATATTCATATAAAAACAGGTACATATTCATATGATAAGAGAATAATATTTATAGACTTAGAACGGCTTTTCACTAATTAAGATCAATACGAACTCTAGTCAAAATTATATCTCACGAGTGATTTGTTTCACTTGAAGGGTCCCCTTCAGATGTGAAGAATGAAGTTGGTGCAGTTTAAAGTATATATATAGAATTGCACTGTTTAAAAGTATATTACATAAAGGCTCGTAAATAATATATTCACTTATATATTAAACAGATGAGCTCATGATACTGTTTACATAATACTAAGGTATTTGAAGAATCTAATAGGTGTTATTAAAGGGTATGGTATTGGATATTTGATCAGTAGGTAGGTCCTATGGCAAAGATTTTTAAATAGAGGGTATTTGGAGTAGTTTCGTTTCGGTCAATATTATAATTATAATATCTTATATCATCCAATACGCATTACTCAAATATATTATAAATTGAGTAGTCCTGATCGGTAAATATTATTATTATTAACCTCAGTCATTATTTCGTTATCAAAAATTAGTAATAGCTTTGCTCAGGTTCATATTCAGTCGTATATGTCTATTGGGTTTGCGGTTGAATTAAGAGTCTCCTGATAGGGTCAATGTCCATTTGTAATTTTTGCTAAGACCTGTGCCAGAGTGCGAGCGGAGTGGCTCACTTAATAGCATTCAGTGAGCAACTACTCTAGAACAGTGGTGGAGCTGAGGTTGGCGATCTATATTGATGTTTTATCACGTGTGCGAGTATGAGGTCGTCCTTTTAGTATACAATTGTGCCGTGTTCAGTGAGAGTCCACAGAGTAGAGTCGATATTTTTGTCGCTGTCAGTACCTCGGATCACACTAAGAAGGCCGCGACTTCACTGTTTCGGCTCACTACTTGCCTACCTCACAATACTCCGCTCGATTATGCATTTTGCGAAAACATGAGGAACCACTGGTAATATTACTCTTTAGTACACTACTTCCCTACACTTATCTCTCAACTCAATCTTAAATGCTTTAAAATAAATAATCACTTCTCTATTTCTTCTCAATTACCATATCTCATTTAAATAACACTATAGTATATTCTATTAATCTCCGTTCCTTATACAATCATATTAATACAATATGCAGAGAGAATAAGCAGTAGGAAGTAAAAACCTATTGTAGCACGCATAATTCCAAGATCAGAGAAGTAGACAAACTATGATCTCTGATACGTACTAATCATACACCGAGCTATACGAGATTTTTCACATATAATGTTATTAGCTTGTGTTAACTGGTGGTCGAGCAAATAACTCATCTATGTATTCTCTCAACTCACGAGTTTAAATGTAAAGATCATTATCTGGCAAAATATTTACTTACAGTATATGCTCGAGATACAATCTCTATAGATAAATAGTGATTTTAATAATATATAACAAGACTAAAATTTAGCTTAAGCCTATGACATGGAGCCCATTATATATAAAATATTATAATAAGGTATAGGCTTAACTGATTAAGTCTAATATGACGAGATAAACTTAATTTATAAATTTTATAAGGTGGCTTAACGAGTTAGTTAAAATCATTGTATACTAAATATATTAATTACCTAAACATACGTTTTACTACAATACCATTTTGGTATAATTTCATTTTCTGCGAAGATGTCTAGAAAAGTAGAAGTAATTATCTTCATTATACATGCAAGAGTCTAGTGAATGATAACATAGAGGCCTACGCACATAGGCTAAGGCACATGAAATTTTGGTATGAAAAAATCAATGATGTGTGTGAGGAGTTCTGGAGTGTGTACATAGTTGGATTAAAGAGTGGTTGTGGAAATAGAAAACAGTGTGTACAACTAAATGGCATAAGCTCGATTACGGAGAGAATACATAGGAGAGATTGTGTGGTCTAACCCGCAAGGGCGGTCAGATAGCTTGTGGTTTAGCACTTAAGTCTTGTTTTTGTCGATATATCATACAGAATTCAGATGTAATAATGAGGCTACATTCTCAATACTGCACATTGCGAAGTGGTTTTTATTAGATTGGTTGCTCGCTTGCAAATGATCCGCGGGTTTTTCGGCTTAAGGAAGACTACGCAGCTAAGACAATATAAGTATAGAGAGGGGGATGGCTCTCAACGACCACGCCCCGACGCCTCGGTATGAGAATATAGGAAATGAGTTAGCTAGAGCGTAGCCTTAAGTAGAGAGAAAAAGATGTATGTCACAGACTCATTGTGTAGAGAAACGTTTTATGCGGAGACCGGAGAAATGTTAAGAGCGAAGCCTGAAATGCGAGGAGTATTTGATTAAATGAGATAGACACTTGAGAAGGGTGAGAAGATGGTGAGTAAAGCACATAGGGTCTCTATCTGCACAAGATGATAAAGTATGTTAGACGCAGAAGCCTAAAGTTTAGAAGCTTGAAGAGGGAGTGAAGAGAGAGAGTGTTGAGTGTCTAGTATGAGAAAACAGGCATAAGCATGATGATAGTGGAAGCGAGTATGTAAAGAGACAGCTAAGATCGAAGCTGAAGCGCAAAAGGAGAGGTTATATTGTTGTATAGAAGTAGTATGGCGATAGTAATAGAGAACAAGAGGAACACTGGAGAGCAATGAGAGGATGATTTGCAGCTCAGGATAAGCGGGACTAAAGACACTTGCAAGATAATTGATTTACACAATGAGCAGGAAGTAAAGACGAGTATACACTAAACTATACGCGCATCGTTCAAGGCCGTAAGTCAAAAGTATCGAGAGTAGGAGCACGATCGTCAGTATGCCCATTATTCTCCAACAAGACCAGAACTCTCCTAAACGACTGCTAAGAGAGGTGCAACGTAGAGCCCAAGATGATTTCTGGGTTTGAGGATAAAAGTATCGAGCGAAGAGGCAAGAGTTGAAAACGCACTTATGTGACCATGATTCTTCTGAGATTGGAAAAGGAAGCAGAAGATATCAGGGAGAGAGAGCGGACATATGATTAAATACAGTTACGTATAACACCAAAATTTGACATCTATTAGATAAGGTAAACACATCCCTATGGAAGACCAATGAGAAAATATCTTCATAGTAAAGGCGAGCATGGTCATCGTGGAAATGGGTAAGGCCAGGGGTCTACACTTACAAAGGAAAAATTAAGACAGGAAAGTCAAGATGCGCTCTCAATATTTTAACTATAGAAATCGATACGAGTCATAAGAGCTGAATAAGTTATATTGATTTGGTATTATAGAGAGTATTGTGCAGCCGATCTCAGAGAGAGGTTGTTGAGAGGTGTAGCAGCGATACTTAGCTCGAGAATTCTTGATAGGAGAGGATGCTGGTTGGAGTGTCATGAAGGTTAAACATGGAAACTCAGTGGAGTCTTCACGGGGAAAGATGAGAAGCCCTTAGTGGCTGTAATATCTAACAGATAAAGTATATTTCTGAGAGGCTCTATACAGAAAGGGTGCAATTATACTGGCTGGGTTATGGCTCATAATTATGTCAACATTAGTGACCTCTCCAATGATGATCTTACAATTGAGGTTATTTTTGTTCAGTTGATTAAGGTATTTGAGAGATAATCTGTGCGCACCCAAACTGAATACTCAACTGCAAGCTTATTTAACAAAGGGAAACGGGAAAGACATACCTGGGGGAAGAGGATAATAATTTGAGGTTCAGTGAGAAGGATTATACATAGATATCGACTGCATTCTGTTTATTAACGTTCGAGTAGACACAACAAATAGTGAGAGCGATAGACACTGTTATAGAGTCTTAACAAATCACGCAGATGATGAAAAGGTCTCTGACATAAGCAATAACTCACACTTATGTAGGATGCGAGAGGCTGTTGGTTAACTCTCGCGATGACGGAATCACGTAATCATAGAAATATGCAACGCCCATAGTGGGTAGTTATTTTTTTATTTATTATTTCATTTTCTTTGAGCTAACCACCTATAAACATGATTATATTTCGAGGAGCGTGAGATAAGTTGGTTTAGTGTGAGCGACTGGATTCTCTCTACAGGATTGTCATGAGGCGTAGGTTAAGCATGAGCACCAGGGAGAGTAAGAATTGACGTTGCTTGTCTAAGTGGTCAAAAGGAAGAGGCATGCTACGCGCAAAGGTATCTCGAGGTAGAACTCCCTCTTATTATCAGATAAGCTAGTGAGTAATGTACTTGGTTCATGCAACAGGTCCTTAATATGCTTCTTAATTCCTTGTTTGCGGCATCGCATCAACTCTTTCACATAATTGAAATGTATCACAGATGGAATGATTGTAAAACACAGAAGAATTGTAAGTCACAGATGAGAGTCAGCAGATAATCACACCTCGAGTGTACTATTAGGTATGGTTTGTCTTGGTCACGGAAATTATAGCTATAGTATATTTAGATTACAGATTTGATGTGAATGTAAAGAGTACCGCGAAAGTCTCCTAGAGTTGGAGAGAATAATGAAGTAGGATTAAAGGCAATAGAGTGACGAAAGATGACGATAGGTTGTCTCGGAAGTTATTTTGTTGGTCTCGTTTTTATGCCTATTCTTGGGACTGTGTTCGATGGTAACCTGATTTCATATTGGTGATGTGCCTCGGTAACTCGACATTACTCGTGGTAAGGGAATTGAGAGTGTCGTGATATGACGTAAGTATTATGAGTCAAGAATAAAAATTCTGATGATACTCGCATACGTTATGTTAGTTTAATGTTATATTAGGAGATCATATTTATATATATATTAAGTTTATTATTGTTTGAATTATACATAGGCGATTTTTTGTTTCTCTCAGAGCTCAGGATACGTGAGATAGCTTTGCGCTTCGTAATGCGCTAACGTATCGAATCGACCTAGGTGTAGGAGTGAGTCTGTGGAAGTAGATCCTTATTACGTGGTGAGTATGACACGAAAAGACATGAGGGTTGCTCGACACGAGCACAGTCCGATTATATGGCATCAGGTAGTACGTCATTGGGCAAATGTCATATTTAGCTGGATTGCATTCTGTATAGGTTCAGCTTCTATATTTTTTGGAAGTTGTAGTTTGATACGAGTATTTCTTGTAATAGATGAGTATTCGGAGGGTCTTCTGTCTGAAAAAGTTAAGGATTGGTTTGAGTAAGACTATTTAAGACGTAGAGGTTTGCTTTGTGCCACTGTCTGCTGAGCATTGGAGAGAACCTGAGGAAGATTCACAAGAGAGAATCTGATCAAACAATCATAATTTTGGAGAGGAGAGTATTTGTGAGTGTTGAGATTAGTATTGAGTCAATCAGAGGGATTAACTCCGTTAATAGAGCACATGTATAACATATGTCAAATATACTTTTTGGTACGTCTAAAAAATTAAAGATGTCGACCTTCCAACTACCGGAAATCCATCACTGTAAAATGTGATTGATATTGAGGTCCATCAGCGTTCAGTCTTTACTAAAGTATGTCGTATAAAAGTTACAACGGCATATAAGAAGAATGATTTGAATTACCCTATTATTAATTATACCTTATAAGATGATGATGGTTTGATGAAGAACAGGTATAACAATATTACGAACTATGTTTAATTTTGTGACATCACGTCTGAGGAATATCGTCACAGTTTCATTTGGTTGAGAACACAGATCGGTACTTACGGAGATGGTGTAGATATTGAATAGGTTGATGGCAGTAGTTCAACAGATAACCACATGTTTGACGAAAGAGAGTAGTTATGCTTGTGGGTGTGAAGAGGGAAATAACCCATGGTTCTTGGGACGAAGCTCCCAACACAGAACTTATTAGCGATCGGGAGACTTTTAAAAGTAAGCAGAAAGACGATGTCACTCTACAGAGGATATGGAGGTCAGTGGAAAGAGGTGAAAACAAGTATATAGTAAAGAATGGTGTACTATTTAAAAGAGTCATGGAAAACCAACAGGAGAGGTTTACTTTGGTTGTACCGAAAGAGTATAGAAGCAGAGTTATGAAGGTGGCACACGACGAAGTCTTCGGTGGTCATCCATCAGGGAGTAAAGAAGACAATGGGTAAAATTACCCAACAGTTCTTCTGGCCAAACATATATTTGGATGTAACTAAACATTGTTACTCGTGTGATATATGTCAGAGAACGTGCCCGAAAGGCTCAGTGAAGAAGATACCTCTGTGTCCAATGCCCATCATTGAAGAGCCGTTTCAAAGAGTGATTATCGACCTGATCGGACCAATCTCACCACCATCTTCAGAAGGGCATCAGTATGTCCTAACACTTGTGGATGCCGCCACGCGCTATTCTGAAGCGGTACCTCTAGAGCATAACTGCACAGAAGGTAACAGAAAGCTTGGTATCGATTTTCATGAGGTTGGGAGTGCCAAAGGAAATACTCAGTGACAATGGTAGACAGTTTACATCTGATCTAATGAGGGATGTAACAAAGATGCTTAATATTAAGCAGAAGTTTTCCAGCATATACCATCCAATGAGTCAAGGCCTCACAGAAAAGTTTAACGGTACCCTGAAAAGAATGCTCAGAAGGATGTGCAGTGAGCAAGTGAAGGAAGTGGCATAAATTCATAGAACCACTTTTATTTGCATATAGGGAGGCTCCACAGGATTCCACAGGATTTTCCCCATTCGAGCTCCTGTACGGAAGGACTGTGCGAGGTCCGATGCAAATTTTACATGAAATTTGGGCAGGAGATATCAATCCTGAAGAGGCAAGGTCAACGTACAGGTATGTTTTTGACTTGCAAGAAAGGCTAAACGAAACTCTAAAGTTGGCTAGAGAAAACTTAGCTAAGGCCCAAATTTCACAGAAGAGATATTACGACAAGGGCGCGAAGACCAGAAAACTGAAAGTAGGAGACTTAGCTCTCGTTCTCCTACCGACTTCTAGCAATAAGATGCTGATGAGATGGGGCGGGCCATACACAGTGGTGGAGTTGTATGGTAAAGATAATTACAAGATCCAAGTTGGTGATGTGATTAAGACTTATCACATCAATCTGTTAAAGAAGTATATTGTGAGAGAGGAGGATGAAGAAGAAGAAGAAGAGATGGGTCAACATCAGGTGAATATAGAGGCGCTTCTGCAGTGATCCTAGATACTGAAAACGAAGAGAACATCACGTTAGTGGAAATGGATCCCACGATGGTACAAAAGGAGAGGCTGTCCGATACTAAGATCAGTAAGGACATAACAGATGCTATGAGGAGAGAGTTAATGAAGATCTTAGAGAAGCAAGAAGCAATTTTTTACAGACGTGCCTGTACCGCAAAGAAATTACTATCATGCAATAGACCTTATTGATGATACCCCCATCAGGCTGAAGCCGTACAAGTTACCATTTACGACAAGGACGGAATTGAAGAAGGAAACAGATAAGATGATACGAATGGGCATCATTGTTTCCTCTACGTCGCCTTATTCAGCGCCAGTTGTCGTTGTCCAGAAAAAGGACGGAAGTAAAAGGGTATGTTCAGATTACAGGGCCTTAAATAGGATTACGGTCTTCGATCCTGAGCCCATGACTACGACTCAGACTTTATTCACCAAGTTTGCCAAGGACAAGTTTTATACAAAGCTTGACTTAGCCAAAGGCTATTGGCAGATAAAAATAAAGCCTGAGGATTGCTACAAAACCGGTTTTTCAACCGAAGACGGACATTTCCATTACCTCAAGCTGCCATTCGGTATGGTAAATGCCGGAGCAACGCTTGTAAGGTCAATGCGCAGGATTCTGGATGGAATCAATGATGTCGACTTTTATATTGACGATATCATCGTCCATTCTCAGACCTGGCGCGAGCATACGATCACGATTGAGACTGTACTTCAAAGACTTCAAGAGGAGGGATTCACCATCAGGCCGACGAAGTGCGAGTTCGCCTCGTCGAGTGTTGAGTTTTTAGGTCATTTATTGGGCATGGTCACTAAAGATTACATGAAGAACAATGGTAATCAAAAGTTTAGGAAGACAGGAGCCACCTAAGAATAAAAGAGCAAGTATAGGTCTTTCTTAGGGCTTCACTGGTTACTACCAGGATTTTGTAAAGAATTATGCACAAATGCAGCGCCATTGGACCCGACTTAAAACAAAGAAGGGTGAGCCAACGAAGATTAGGTGGGAATCCATACATCAGCAGGCGTTTGAGAAGTTGAAAGAAGCTTTGAGCTCGAAGCCCATCTTGAAGATGCCAGAATTGGAGAAAACATTCACGCTGCAAGTGGATGCGTCCGGCACTTCACTGGGATACGTCCTCCTTCAAGAAGACGGAGGAATTCTCCATCCGATCGCATATGGGAGTAAGAAGTTGTCTGTAACACAGCAGAGGTATTCAACTTTAGAGAAGGAGGCACTAGCGATCATTATGGGCATCAGAAAATTCGAGCCATACCTCTACGGGAAGGAATTTATCCTTCAGTCCGACCATAGACCGCTGACGGCTATGAATAAGAAGAGGTATGAAAATAATAGGATAATGAGATGGTCTTCTTTATACTTGCAAAGGTTCAGATTTATCCTAAATCATATAAGTGGGAGAGATAACGTCATAGCTGACTATCTAAGTAGGTCGTATGCCGAAGATACTTTGGGTTCATCATCAGAAGTCTCTACTGAAGAAGGAACACCTTGTAAATGAAACCAATGTTTTAACATCATGTACATAAAGCAAATGTACCAATTTGCTTCAAAGGGTGGGCCAAAATGTAATGCAGTGGTCCATGAAATCTATAACATTAAATTTCATTTATTATTTTAAGGTAAAGGCCAAAGTATTGCATTGCAAATATTAATTTTCCGTATATATATTTTGATGATGCTTGCAAAGGCCGGCAGCGATATTGTAAATATTGTTGTGCTAATTTTTAAAGTACAAATAACAAACCAATGAAAACCATCTTTGAAACTTATTTTGAAATCTGGATTCATCATCTGAGGTCGTTTATTGACAAAGCTTCTATTAAATATTATTATTATATTATTATTATTATATTATTATTATTATTATTATTATATTATTATTATTATTATATTTTAAAGCATCTTGAAGAGGATATATATTGTTCACATTTGTTATATAAATTGATTTATATATAATAGTATATATAAATATAGTATATATATATATATATATATATATATATATATATATTTATATATATATATATATTATATATATATGATATACTATATATTATATATCTATATATATATATATATATATATATATAAATATTTATTGAATAAATGTATTATTTTGTAAATTGTGGCAGCGCAAAATCTTAAATTTTTGTTAGCTTTTTATATTTTGTTTTCATCTTTGTAAAGATTGTTATTTCTTGAGAAGGAGTACGATTTTACAAGAAATCCAATCTTGCATTCTTTCTAAATGTCTGGTATATATTTGTCCTGATAATTAAATTAATAAATTTCTCATTTTACTATTATTATGGCTTACAGTAATCTAGTATATTACGCCTTCTTATCCAATTACAATCCTTAAAAACAATAAATAAAATGATGTATATATTTTTAATTATATTGATCATGACAAATTATATTACCAGATCATTTAGAAAGAAGCAAGATGTATTTCTGTTAAAATCGTACTCCTTCTCAAGAAATAACAATTTTTAGTACAAAACTAAAATTTTATAAGAAGCTAAACAAAAATTAAGATTTGCGCTGCCACAGATTTACAAAATATTTACATTATTTAAATAAATATATATTATATATATATATATATATATATAATATCTATATATATATATATAATATATTAGTATATATATATAATCTATATAGTATAATATTATTATATATATATATTATATATATATATATAATATATATATATTTAAATCATTTATATATATATAGTAAAGAAATCGCTATCCTTTTCAAATGCTTTAAAATATTAATAATAATATATAATAATAATAATAATATAATAAAAATACCTATAATAATTAATAATAATAATATATTAATAAAGCTTTTGTCAATAACGACCAATGATACCGATTTCAAAAATAGAAGTTTCAAAAGATGGTTTTCATTGGTTGTCGTTTATTCTTATAATACAGACATATTTACAATATTTCGACTGGGCCTTTGCAGCATTACATCAATTATATATAACGGAAAATTAATTATTGCAGATGGCAAATACTTTGGCCTTTTACCTTAAAATCATTATTAATGAATTAGTATGTTTATTATTATTCATGTATCCACTGGCATTAGCGTTCTTCTGGCCCATTATGAGCAAAATTGGTAGCATTTTGCTTTATGCCATGAATGTGGTAAAACATTGGTTTCATTTACAAGGTGCTCCTTCTTCAGTAGAGACTTCTGATGATGAACCCAATGTATCTTCGGCATACGACCTACTTAGATAGTCAGCTATGACGTTATCTCTCCCACTTATGATTTAGGATAAATCTGAACCTTTGCAAGTATAATAAAGAACCAGTCTCATTATCCTTATTATTTTTCTACACCTCTCTTGTTCATAGCCGTCAGCGTGTCTATGGTTCGGACAACTGAAGGATAATGTCGCTTCCGTAGAGGTATGGCTCGAATTTTCTGATGCCCATAACGATCGCTAGTGCCTCCTTCTCTAAAGTTGAATACCTCTGCTGTGTTACAGACAACTTCTTACTCCCATATGCGATCGGATGGAGAATTCCTCCGTCTTCTTGTAGGAGGACGTATCCCAGTGAAGTGCCGGACGCATCCACTTGCAGCGTGAATGTTTTTTCTCCAATTCTGGCATCTTCAAGATGGGCTTCGAGTCTCAAGCTTTCTTTTTCAACTTTCAAATCTGCTCTGACTGGATGTATCGGATTCCCCACCTAATCTCGTTGGCTGCACCCTTCTTTGTTAGTCGGTCTAATGGCGCTGCAATTGTGCATAATCTTTACAAAATCCTGGTAAGTCAACTCAGTGACCTAAGAAGAGACGCTTACTTGCTTTTTACTTCTTAGGTGGCTTCTGTCCTTCTTAATTTTGATTACATTGTCCTCATGTAACTATTAAGTGCCATTGCCACTTAAAAATGACCTAAACTTCAACAACTTCCTGACGTAGGCGAACTCGCATCTCGTCGGCCTGATGGTTGACATCCCTCCTCCTTTGAATGTCTTGAATGTACAGTCTCAAATTCGTTGATCGTAATGCTCGCCGCCAGGTCTCTGAGAATGGACTATGAATATCGTCAATATCAAAAGTCTGACATCATTGGATTCCATCCGAATCCTGCGCAATGACATTAGCAAGCGTTGCTTCCGGCTTCACCAATACCGAATGGCAGCTTGCAGGTAATGGATAATGCCGTCTTCGGTTGAAAAACGGTTTTTGTAGCATCCTCATGGCGTTATTTTTATCTGCCCAATAGCCTATGTAAGTTTCAAGCTTTGTATATAAACTTGTCCTTGGCACTTGGGTTGAGTATAATGTTCTGAGTCGTTGTCCCTGTGGCCAGGATCGAAGACCGTAATTCCTATTTTAAGGCCCTGTAATTCTGACATACTCTTTTTACTTCCGTCCTTTTCTGGACAACGACAACTGGCGCTGAATAAGGCACGTAGAGGGAAATGATGCCCATTTCGTATTCATCTTATCTGTTTTCCTTCTCTAAGTCATTCCATATCACCTACGGTTACTGGTACGGCTTCTGCCTGATGAGAGACCCATCTACTCACATTGCATATAGTTAATTTCTTTGGCGGTCAGGCACGTCTGTAAAAATTGCTTCATGCTTCTCTAAGATCTTCATTAACTCTCTCCTCATGCATCTGTGTATGTCCTTACTGATTCTTAGTACGGAACAGCTCTCTCCTTAGTTACCGATCAGTGGGATCCATTCCACTAAACGTAATGTTTCTCTTCGTTTTCAGTATCTAGGATCACTGCAGAAGCGCCTATATTCACCTGATGTTGACCCATCTCTTCTTCTTCTTCTTCATCCTCCTCTCTCACAATATACTTCTTTAACAGATTGATGTGATAAGTCTTAATCACATCACCAACTTGGATCTTGTAATTATCTTTACCATACAACTCCACCACTACTGTGTATGGCCCGCCCCATCTCATCAGCATCTTATTGCTAGAAGTCGGTAGGAGAACGAGAGCTAAGTCTCCTACTTTCAGTTTTCTGGTCTTCGCGCCCTTGTCGTAATATCTCTTCTGTGAAATTTGGGCCTTAGCTAAGTTTTCTCTAGCCAACTTTAGAGTTTCGTTTAGCCTTTCTTGCAAGTCAAAAACATACCTGTACGTTGACCTTGCCTCCTCAGGATTGATATCTCCTGCCCAAATTTCATGCAAAATTTGCATCGGACCTCGCACAGTTCTTCCGTACAGGAGCTCGAATGGGGAAAATCCTGTGGAATCCTGTGGAGCCTCCCTATATGCAAATAATAGTGGTTCTATGAATTTATGCCACTTCCTCACTTGCTCACTGCACATCCTTCTGAGCATTCTTTTCAGGGTACCGTTAAACTTTTCTTGTGAGGCCTTGACTCATTGGATGGTATAATGCTGGAAAACTTCTGCTTAAATATTAAGCATCTTTGTTACATCCCTCATTAGATCAGATGTAAACTGTCTACCATTGTCACTGAGTATTTCCTTTGGCACTCCCAACCTCATGAAAATCGATACCAAGCTTTCTGTTACCTTCTGTGCAGTTATGCTCTTTAGAGGTACAGCTTCAGGATAGCGCGTGGCGGCATCCACAAGTGTTAGGACATACTGATGCCCTTCTGAAGATGGTGGTGAGATTGGTCCGATCAGGTCGATAATCACTCTTTGAAACGGCTCTTCAATGATGGGCATTGGACACAGAGGTATCTTCTTCACTGAGCCTTTCGGGCACGTTCTCTGACATATATCACACGAGTAACAATGTTTAGTTACATCCAAATATATGTTTGGCCAGAAGAACTGTTGGGTAATTTTACCCATTGTCTTCTTACTCCCTGAATGACCACCGACAGACTTCGTCGTGTGCCACTCTATAACTCGCTTCTATACTCTTTCGGTAACAACAAAGTAAACCTCTCTTTGGTTTTCCATGGACTCCTTTTAAATAGTACACATTCTTTACTATATACTTGTTTTCAACTCTTTCCACTGACCTCCATATCTCTTGTAGAGTGACCAGTCGTTCTTTTGTCCTGCTTACTTTTCACTTAAAGTCTCCCGAGTCGTCTATATAAGTGTTCTTTGTTCTGTCGTCATTCTCATTGGTTTATTTCCTCCTTCACTCGCATCAGTCACTGAACATTTCTTTTCTTCATGAAGCTTTGGTATGTTGAACTACTTTGCATCTAACCTCTCAAGCATCTCTACCAGACGCTCCGTTAGAGGTGTATCGTATCTTGTTTTGCATGCATGTATGCCAATGTGTTAACTTTCTTCAACGGATGTCGTACGCTGGTCATCTGTTATTATCTTTGTTTGGTTGGGCTGTGTCTTCTCAAAGCATCTCTTTAGTGGTTTTTATTAGGACTTTCATATCTTCTTCTTTTCCTGTATGACTTTTTCATCTTTAGTGTGAACTGCTGGACCCTATCATCACATTTCAGGCTGATGGGCTCCGCTGGTTGGTCACCTTCGACATCTTTATTATTGACGTCCAAGGAATGTTGTGCACGAACGGTTTCCTCTGCGTGTACAATGTTTCTTTCGCCCTTGCCAAACGTCGCCATTCCAATATGTTTATGATTTGTTTGATTCAGATTGCTGTCTTTGGTAGAATCTTTCCCTCTTTGGTTCTGTGTTCGTCAGCTGATGTGGGACTCAGCAACCTCTATTCGTGTTATTTGCTTTCGTCTCTTACTGTTAGCGAGGCCTCGACACACGGTCGACTCCCATGCGAGATTAGGCTGGACTAAGGGCACAATGCGCCTTTGACATTCCAATGACTAAATCATATACGACTTTCCGGCGGCACTGCTGCGGTGGTCTTTACCCATCGGTAGATAAGTTGGGATTTCCTACATCTTAATATTCTTTGTCTGAATGATGGGAAGCTTTCAACACCATACCGTCCAGTACTCATCTATTTTCATGGTGTTCCTCCAACATAACACCTCTTCGGTACGAATTTTTCTCGCACAACTACTACGCTACACCCGGTATCTCGGAGGGTCTTGACTTGATAGCCATTCACCATCCCATACGTTACAGGTAGGTGTGACAACTTGTCATTTTCCCCCTCTACTATTCTTCAGGAGACTCGGCTTTCACACTGAACCATTCAGGACTTTATTGCCGCTATCAAAGACCCGGATGCTCCCGTGCTCTTTGCTTCTTCCTTCTGTTTTCCTGAATTACTTGGTCCTCTACCACTACTGTTGAAATAAGGAGGGACTCTACAGTCTCTTGCGAGATGCCCTCTCCTTTGACACTTAAAGCACGTGATCACCTCCCTGGGCTCACTGCTACTGCGACGATGACCCTGTCTGTCGCCACTCCCACTTCCGATCTTGCTTTCATTGTTGGTTGCTCTAGATGCATGTTGGTTGCTATTTCTATGATTACTATTCGTCGAGTAACCACGGCCTCTCGATCTAAAATTATTATTGTTATTATGACCTTTATCTGCGTGATTGTGACTTCGTGTGTGACTATTTGTTACGAACTTTAATACGAATGCGCTTTCCATATATATCCTTCTGAACTAATTATTATCTCTTCCGGTATTTTCTTCCTCGTTTCCCTTAGGTAAGTGGCGAGTTCTTTTGGGACAGTATTTAAATACTTATCAACTGAGAAAAACTCAATGAGATCATCTGGGGTCAATGTTACATTTGCTGCAGTAATCCACTTTTTAAGAGCTTCAATTATCTTTTGTAGATACACCCTAGGGTTGTCATCTTCCGTAGGACTCATGGTTTTGTACTTAGCACAGTACCCCTTTCAGTTAAGCCGTACCTTTCTATAACGCTTCTTTTTTAAACCTCCATAGTTTCTTCAGGCTCTTCACAGTCCATTCATTGTTTGAACACACTGACCGCTTTAGCTTGTAAGGAAACACCCTAAAACAAACGCCCGCTTTTCCATAGGGATGTCGTTCGCCTCCGCTTGTTTTTCCGAACCATTAATAGGTATTCTCGATATCGTATTTTCCTTTCATCGAAGATGGAGCTTCAACTTTGGGTATTTGCTGGCGTAGGAAATCGTGCTGTGGCTGCCTGCGTGCTTTGAGCATGCTACTGCTGCGTCGTGTGGACGCTGTCTATCCTTCAGCAAGCTTATCTGTAACATCCCTCCTCCGCTTCTCTTGCATTTTTCTGCCTCCCAACTTTAACTCTTTGCGCAATTCAGCTTCTGATCTTAGCTTCTCCTACTCCCCCTTCAACCTCAAGCTTAGCTTTTTCTCTTTCATCCTCAAACTTAGCTTTCTCCTTTTCAGCTTCAAGCTAGCTTCCTCCCTTCATCTTCAAGCTAGCTTTCCTCCCTTTCAGCTTCAAAGCTTAGCTTTTTCACCTCAGCTTCAGCTTCCATGCTTAGCTTTCTCCCTTCGTCTCTTCCGTCTCAAGCGCTAACTTTTTTTCCTCCTCTAGAGCAGCAGCTATCTTTTGTTGCTCGATCGCGGCTTCTTGAGCCATCCTATCCTTCAATGCAGCAGCGAGTTCCTTAGCCGAAAAACCCGCGGCTTTGCACATCTCCATAAACTCAGCATTAGAAGAAGCCATTGTTACAATCGTTGTATCCAAAACAGATTATAAAATATACCGTTCGTTAACAAAGTCACTTCTTGACGCACGAATCACAAATCACGGTTTTCTACCAAATTCTGAAATTTGCTCACACTGATACACGTATGAAAACCAATTTCTAACCGCCAAAATTACAAGATGTATACTATATATATATACTATATATATATATATATTATATATAATATATATTATATATATATATTATATATAATATATATATACTATGTTCCCTACTCCTAGTAAAATTTGACAAAATCTTGCGGGAAATAGTGTTTTTCGCCCCAGAACACAAACTAAGTGAAAATCGGGAATTTCGAAACCACTATTTTCACTTCGCTCAACTTTGTAAATTTTACTTCCTACTAAACGATAATTAATAATATATATTATATTTTTTCCACATATATATATATATATATATATTTAATAAAGCTAATAAAATAATAGGTACTAAAATTATTCCAGTGTTTCTCTGTTTCCAAAAACAACGGATATTAGTTCGCAAATCTGCAAAATTGCTATTTCACCAATATGCAAAAAAAATCATATATGTTTAACTTCAATAAAGCAATCAGTACAAACGCCTATATCTGAAGTTAAAAACCACAATATCAACATATATCCCCAACTGGGTTCGATTATGGTAAGAAGCTTACACACAAATATGGCACAGGTCTTAGCAAAATTACAAATGAATGACCTTGTGCTCAAATATTCAACAAAATAGCAAAATGGAATTCACTACAAGCTATTCATTGATAACGAAATAATGACTGAAGGGTTATAAAATAAGATCCCGGACAGGACTACTCAATTTAATAATGTAATGCGATTGGTGAAAGATATTAAATTATATGTCAAACTTACTCCTTCGAACTGATAAACAAATCCTTTGGCCAGGCCCCCGTGAAAATACCCAATCAACTAACACCTTTAGATTCTCAAACCTCTGTATTGTAACAGTATCCAGGCCTCCTTTAAATGAGTTATCGGCCTGTGCAATACTACAACAGTGCAATTCTATACTTAAAATCTCACTCAAACTTATCTTCCCGAGACCCTTCAAGTGAAAACAACGTTAATTGGACAGAGTTCGTTGGCGCTATGTGAAAGCCGTTTCAGTGCAATGATTATTCTTACAATGAATGTACCTGTTGTTATGATCATGTTTTGATCATGAACCAAAATCTTAAGAACCTAAAATAATACTACTTGAAATTTACATTAATGAGAAAGTAAAATACGTTTGGAAACACTCAAGGAAAACTACTGGAGTTAATTTAGAAATATTATTTAATAAAAAAAAAAGAAAAATGAAAATGTACTGTACTTACAAAACTAGGTTTTATAAATTCATGAACATGAAAGTTAGATGTCCTTGATATCTACATACATGCGCATAGAAAATATAAAACCACAGTACTGAATACCAATTATATATATATTTTATGCTGTTACTCAATACAAAATACAAAATGCTTTACCATTGAAATTTAATATAAACGTCGCCATAATATGTAATATATAAAATATCATAAATACTTTTGTTCTAAATAATCAGAATACACAAATTAATATTAACAAAAATATACACGACCGATCGTTTGAAAGAGATTGAAAATCTTTACTTGAAAAATTTTTTTATTAATTTTAAATGAATTTGACATTTACTAAAAGACGTCGATTTTTTAAGTGTTGCACAAGACACTGCAAGACCACGACACATATAAACAAGCTGTTACTACAATCGCAAAGAGTTGCTATTAGTTGATTTAAACAAAATCTTTTCTTTATTAAACGAAAAAACTGTGACTTTGAACATTAAAACCATATTTAAAAAAAATAAATATTAATGATAAACCGTTTTTATATTTAATTGACACACTATAATATTTGCAACACTTCAAGAAATAAATTTCAACGATACATAAGCTTACCTGCCAGTCATATCTAGCAAACAATTTGGACACAATGCACTTGCAAAATCATATATGCAGACGACGCTTGAAATAGCAATTCATATAATAATTACAATATAAACACAATTACTTTAAAAACACACCTTTAAATACTTTTAATCTTTTACCTATAAAATAAATCGCAATCTTTCCACATCGGAAATTATAATCACCATATTAATTTTTAAAACAACATATTACATTTACTTTGTAATAAAACATAAAACACAACACTCCATGGATACAAAATATACACACTAACAAATAATAAAATTGATCGGACAATACGAGGCGTCAGAGCTACCAACTATATTATCAACTTGGGATTAGCAACAAGAAAAGCGAAAAGTACGAAATATTCTTCATTTTTACTCATTTATATGGCTACAGTAAATTTAGATTTACGCCTTCTTATCAATCACAATCCTTAAAATCAAATAGAATAATGATGTATACTATTTATTAATTCATTTATCATAATTTATCATTATCATCATATTAAGAATAAAGAATGCAAATTGGTATTTCTTGTAAAATCGTACCCTTCTCAAGAAATAACAATCTTTCGTTGAAAACAAAATATAAAAAGCTAACAAAAATTTAAGATTTTGCGCTGCCACAATTTACAAAATAATACATTTATTCAATAAATATTTATATATATATATATATATATAATTTAATATATTATAATTTATATATATTATATATATATATATATAATATATATTATAATATAAATAATCATTTTATATAAATGATAAAATAGTATCCTTTTCACCCCAATGCTTTAAAAATATTAATAACTAATAATAATATATTAATAATAATAATAATAATAATAATAATAATAATAATAATATTAATAAAGCTTTGTCAATAACGACCAAGATAATCCAGATTTCAAAAATAAGTTTCAAAAGATGAGTTTTTATTGGTTGTTGTTTATCCTTACAAATACAAACAATATTTACAATATTCGACTTGGGCCCTTTGCAGCACACATACATCAAATATATATAACGGACATTAACTATTGCCTGGCAATACTTGGTCTTTTCCTTAAAAATACATAAATAAACAGTCATGTTATTATATTTCATGTACCACTGCATTACACATATATATTACTCGTGAAGCCTTGACGGTCGAAGTGGTGGACCGTCAGTGGGACCATGTCACCCGCTAATACCTAGTATATCACGAGATATCGAGAGACACGTAGTATATATATCTCTTCTAAGCAACGAGATAGGCCACTGGATATTAAGTTATCTCTTTTATAAGACTCGAAACCAAAGGTTTCGAGACTTATTTCTTTAGACAGATGCAGGACCACAAAGTTCTTCTGTGACTCTGATTTCTTTAAGAGGAAACAAAGTTTCCATATATTTTTTTCTTTAATATTTTGGTAATACGCGAATCAAAGGTAAGATTTAAAAATCAAAAGTTATGAAGATGATAACAATAACAACAATAAAAAAACAACAATTCTCTTCTCTCTCCTCTCTCTCTCTCTCTCTCTCTCTCTCTCTCTCTCCCTCTCTCTCTCTCTCTCTCTCTCTCTCTCTGTAATACTGCACCTTAACGTTTATAAGACGT
Source organism: Trachelipus rathkii (assembly GCA_015478945.1). Taxonomy (NCBI): domain Eukaryota; kingdom Metazoa; phylum Arthropoda; class Malacostraca; order Isopoda; family Trachelipodidae; genus Trachelipus; species Trachelipus rathkii. The sequence continues at coordinate 12,664 of JABUQX010070397.1, read as the reverse complement.
CCTCCATGTAACAGTATTTTTTGGCAATTCGCACACACTGGCGTTCGACTCACTTTTAGCAACCCGTGTCCACAACACTAGGTCAGGCTGTCTATATTCTAGCCCGGAGTTAGGATAACCGGCTCATAATCAATCTTTCCAAGCCTTTCCTTTTCCCAACGCGGTTTTATTTTGCCATTGAGGCGATCCATTAATTATTGGAAGCATTACGCTCAATACTCACAATTCCTCCGATATGGGACGAAAAAGCCCGCATGATGGAAACCGAGCGTCAGGCACCCCTGAAGGGGGGATTCATTAAATAATTCCCTCCGATCTGGAATATGTGAGGTTTTCTTATGTAACTTTCAGCATCGTAAGAATCGCGATGTTTTGGCCTCCCTGCCCACCTGCATCAGTGTGAGAGGAAGCCCAACCACTCAGTGGTGGTGTACGTTTAAATCCCTCTAAGATAGAGGGACCCTCAGCATTTGGGATTGGGAAGAAGTTATACAGTCTCATGAAAGTAGTAAGATAGTCAAAAAGAAATGTGAAAATCTTGTTTCCCATTAGGGAGCAGTAGCAAATCAGCAAGATAATAATAGTAGTGGAGAAAGATTTTTAGCCCACAGAACATCGAAGGTTAGGAGATTTAAGATTATCGAGACGTGTTACAGGAGTGGCTTATATTTATATAATGCACAGACTCCACATTTAGTCGCCAATATATAGAAAAAGTTATAGTTAGGGATATTAAGTTTTTATTTGGAAATGGAATCCTGGCCAGCTGGGTCTCAAACAGTAATAAAATGTTTAGGGTTAGAGTTAGAGAGGTGCTATTCCACAGATTCATGGTTAGCACGTAGGCCACGCACGTTGGCAAGTCAATCAAAAATCCACGTTGCGCAGAAGTCAATCAAAACAATCCCCGCTCGCGCCGCCACCCCTACAATCCACCTCGGAACAGTCATTTAATCATCCGCCAGTCGCAACAAAACAATCAACACTCAAACATCTTGACACGAATACAATCCATGTTCATACCAAATACTAATAAACTAATATGCCAAGAGCTACACATTAAACCTAAAAATGCTTTATTATATAAAAAATACTATTTAAGTAAAAACAAGTAAAAAAAAACAAACAAACATATCTAATAACAAATATTAAACTATAAAATGGAATCTAACGACAAAATAAATAAATAGCAATTCTGAAAACTAGCACTAAACTATATTCTATTAATATCCCCATATATAGGAATCTACCGACTGAATCTTAAAACAAATAACTAAAACTTATTCCTATTTGTGACAGAAAAAAAAAATATCAGTCTGAAAAAATAACTGAAAAAATTCCGTTTAATGGCTGAGTAAGCAAGACAACTTAGAATACTTCTTATTAAGCGATTTGAAAAAATGAAAATGTCATCAATCCAACTGATGACCAAAGATATTACAGTAATACTCAATCGCATCGCATACTGTCATTGCGCACAATGCAAGAACTAGATTAGTTCACTTCAAAAATGCACACGAAATCTATAGGCGATTCCCTCACAATTCAGAAATATGATTAGCTTGCCTTTGCATTAGTAATTTTGTTAATTAGCATCTTTCCATAGGAGCAAGGGCCTGCAAAGACAAAATTTTTGATCAGCTCTGCTTTATTATATAAAAATGTTATTATAAAAAACACAAGTAAAAAAAATCAATAACATATCCAATAATAAATATCATTAACCTCATAAAAAAATTAAACTTACAAAATTAACCATCCCCAAGAATATTTTAAAATTAATAAAATAAATCGATGCATCCAAATCATATGAAATATTATAAAACATATGGCTTATTTGTATTTATAAATGAAGCCTAAACAAACGTTCCCAAAAAGTTAAGACATCGATTAACAAATAGATTCAAAAATATCTATAGTTACGTACTCACGAAATATTAATGAAGGAACAATAACAATAACAATAAGAGTAATATAGTCATTTATTTAAAAAAACTAATGTTAATCGTAATTGTAATTACATAATAAATTCCATTAAATAATATAAATTGATACTAGAATATATATATATATAAATATAATATAATATATATATATATATATATAATATATATATATTATATATATATATATATATATATATATATATTAATATATATATATATATTATATATATATATATAAAACTCAAAATATTTTGACATAAAACGTCTAATTCTTAAAAATTTACGACGAGTCAAACTTTAAATGAATGCTTTTCTGTTACAATTTTTGGACCTTAGTATTTGTGGCTACTTTCACTTTTTCTACGAAATAAACATATTCGATTGAAGTTTTTTGAATTAGAAATAAATGTAAATTGTGTAAGATTTAAACCAATTTTTATAAATGTGTTCTTTATATATAATATATATAATATATATATATATATAATATATAGTATATATATATACTTATATATAATTATATTATATATACTATATATAATATTATTGATGTTTTATATACATTTTTTTTTTATTCCGGGGTGGGGCCGAAGGCCCCGTCTCCTGCTTACGCAGGATAACCCTCAATTATGGGTGAGCTGTCCTTCCGTTTTTTTTTGAGGTTAATTATGATAGATCTCGACATGCCTTATTTGTTCTATTTTCGCGTTTTAAACGCCGTTAAAAAAGGTCCTATACCCACACCGCCAAACTCTTATATAGCTAAAATTTATATAGCCTGAAATAATTTCTATTGTAATTAAAATTTCCTCAAAATATGTATTTTTAATTAAAGAAATACCCATAGTAAATTTGCTTTATCTAGAGAGTTTTGAATTGTCATTTTAAATATTAAAGCTTGAACATATGTAGATTGAACCTTACTAACATTGCGTTTTCTAGATCACAATCTAAGTATTCAGATCACTTGTATTATTCCTTGAACGGCTCTGGGAATGAACTGTTCAGGAAGGAGGGGAACCGATAAAGCAAGATGAATAAAATTTAAATATTCTCTTTCTTTACATATCATCCCTTTCGTTTTCATGAAAGATATTACCGTCTTCAAGAAATATATATATATATATATAGTTTATACTATATATATATAACGGAAAATTAATATTGCAATGGCAATACTTGGTCTTTACCTTAAAATACATAAATAAAAGTAATGTTATATATTTCATGTACCACTGCATTACAATATATATTATAGTGGTAGCCTTGACGTCGAAGTAGGTGGACCCGTCTGAAGGCCGCTATATAGCTAAATATGAAAGTTTTAAAAGTTTGTAGTTCACAACTACTCCAGCAACGAGATAGGCCACTGGATATTAAAGTTATCTCTTTATAAACTCGAAACAAAGTTTCGAGACTTATTTCTTTAGAAAGATGCAGGACCCAAAGTTCTTTTGTACACTGATTTCTTTAAGAGGAAACAAAGTTTCCTATAATTTTTTCTTTAATATTTTGTAATACGAGATTACTAATAAGATTTAAAAATCAAAAGTTATAAGATGATTTATTCAACAATAAAAAAAACAATGCTCTCTCTCTCTCTCTCTCTCTCTCTCTCTCTCTCTCTCTCTCTCTTCTCTCTCTCTCTCTCTCCTCTCTCTCTCTCTCTATAATACTGCACCTTACGTTTAAAGACGTTTTCCATGTAACAGTATTTTGCATTCGCACACACCGGCGTATTGAACACTTTAGCAACCCGATGTTCCACAACATTAGGTCAGGCCGTCTAATTCTAGCCGGAGTTAGGATAACCGGCTCTAAAATCACTTTCCAAGCCTTCCTTTCCAACGCGGTTTTATTCTTGCCATTAAGGCGATTCATTAATTATTGGAAGCATTACGCTCAATACTCACAATTCCTCCGATATGGGATGAAAAGCCCGCATGAAGGAAACCGAGCGCAGGCACCCTTGAAGGGGGATTCATTAAATAATTTCCCCTCCTCCGATCTGGAATATGTGTAGGTTCCTTAATTAACTTCCAGATCGTTAAGAATGCTGAATGTTTTGGCCTCCTGCCCACCTGCATGAGTGTGTGAGGAGCCCAACCACTCAGTGTGGTGTACGTTGAAATCCCCTAAATAGAGGACCTCAGCATTTGGATGGGAAGAAGTAACAGTCTCATGAGAAGTAGTAAGATAGTCAAAAATAACGTAAAAATCTGTTCCATTAAGGGAGCAGTAGCAGAAACACAAGATAATGATAGTAGTAGGGAGAAAGATTTTTAGCCACAGAACATCGAAGTTAGGAGATTCAAGATTCTCGAGACGTGTTACAGGAGTGTTTATATTTATATATGCACAGACTCCACCATTTAGTCGGAAATTATAGAAAAAGTTATAGTTAGAGATATTAAGTTTATTTGGAAATGAATCCCTGGCCAGCTGGGTCTCAAACAGTAATAAAATGTTAGGTTAAGAGTTAGAGAGGTGATATTCCACAGATTCATGATTAGCACGAAGGCCACGCACGTTGGCAAAGTCAATCAAAAATCCCCGCCCGTGCCTACCCCTACATCCACTTCGACCAGTCATTTAATCAGCCAGTCGCACAAACAAACACACTCAAACTCTTGTACACAATACAATCCAATGTCATACAATTTAATAAACTAATATGTGAGAGTTACACATTAAAACCTTAAAATGCTGTTACATAAAATATCACTTAATAAAGAACACAAGTAAAAAAAAAAAATCCAATAATAAATACTACATTATAAAACAAAAATTTGAAACAAATTTTAAAGGAGAAAATAAATAAATAACAATCTTAAAACTAATAACTAAAACTATATTCCTATTTGTCACATTATAGAGAAAAAATTAGACAGAATCTTAGAACTAATAACTAAAACTATATTCCTATTTGTGACAGAAAAAAAATTAGACTGAAAAAAATAACAATAAATTCCGTTTAATGGCTGAGTAAGCAAGACAACTTAAAATACTTCTTAATTACGAGTTGAAAAAAATGAAAATGTCATCAATCTAACTGATGACCAAAGATATTACAGTAATACTCAATCGCATCGCATACTGTCATTGCGCACAATGCAAGAACTAGATTAGTTGCTTCAAAAATGCAACGAATCTATAGCGATTCCTCTCACAATTCAGAAACAATGTGATTAGTTTCCTTGCAGAAGTAATTTGTTAATTAGCCAATCTTTCCATAAGCACATGGCCTGAGACAAAATTTTTGACAGGCTCTTCTTTATTATATAAAATATTATTTAATAAAAAACACAAGTAAAAAAAAAAACCAATAACATCCAATAATAAATATTAAACTATGAAACAAAAATTTTAAAGGAGAAAATAAATAACAATCTTAAAACTAATAACTAAAACTATATTCCTATTTGTCACATTATGGAGAAAAAATTAGACTGAATCTTAAAACTAAAACTATATTCCTATTTGTGACAAAAAAAAATTACACTGAAAAAAAAAAGACTGAAAAAATTCCGTTCAATGGCTGAGTAAGCATGACAACTTAGAATACTTCTTAATTACAAGAGTTGAAAAAAATGAAAATGTCATCAATCTAACTGATGACCAAAGATATTACAGTAATACTTAATCGCATCGCATACTGTCATTGCGCACAATGCAAGAACTAGATTAGTTGCTTCAAAAATGCAACCAATCTAATGCGATTCCTCTCAGCCGGAATGAATGATTAGTTGCCCTACATAAGTAATTTGTTAATTAGCCAATCTTTCCCTAAGCACAGGGCCTGAGACAATTTTTTTGACAGGCTCTGCTTTATTATATAAAATATTATTTAATAAAAAACACAAGTAAAAAAAAAAACAATAACATATCCAATAATAAATATTAAACTATGAAACAAAAATTTTAAAGGAGAAAATAAATAAATAACAATCTTAAAACTAATAACTAAAACTATATTCCTATTTGTCACATTATAGAGAAAAAATTAGACTGAATCTTAAAACTAATAACTAAAACTATATTCCTATTTGTGACAGAAAAAAAAATTAAACTGAAAAAAAATATCTGAAAAAATTCCGTTTAATGGTTGAGTAAGCAAGACTACTTAGAATACTTCTTAATTACGAGAGTTGAAAAAAATGAAAATGTCATCAATCTAACTGATGACCAAAGATATTACAGTAATACTCAATCGCATCGCATGCTGTCATTGCGCACAATGCAAGAACTAGATTAGTTGTATCAAAAATGCAACGAATCTATAGCGATTCCTCTCACAATTCAGAAACAATATGATTAGTTGCCTTGCATAAGTAATTTGTTAATTAGCCAAGTTTTCCATAAGCATAGGGCCTGAGACAATTTTTGACAGGCTCTGCTTTATTATATAAAATATTATTTAATAAAAAACAATTAAAAAAAACAATAGAATTAAGGATAAAAGAATTTAGATATAAAAGTGGAACAATGTCTGTTTACGATAGCTGTTGTAGAATATCTAGAAAGCATATATCATAAGAATTTACAGCGGTGAACAAAACCGTTTAATGACATATATCTGTAAAGCTAATCCTAAACACCGTGAGTGATTCGCAATATTTGCCACATTATAGAGAAAAAAAAAAGAGCGGAACCACTCGTCTGAGAATATAACGAACATCATGGTAATAGATTAGTGTGACCACTGTATATATATATATATATATAATAAGAAATAACAGAGAAGAGTGAGAGCGTGAGAAACAATTATCTATATATTCCCATACGAAACTGTAGCATGGTTTAACAACAGTTGCTTAGCTTCTAATATCTGCACATCGGTTGGGCCTTTTGATTTGATTACAGTAGATCGAGAAAACCATTTTTTATGCAGGAAAGGAACGAGAACTTCCAAGGCGAATGTGCTAGTTCTTAGGATAGGAGCTCGAGGAGTAGAAAACCCTCTTTTCCCAGACGCAATTATAGTTGCTGAAACTGCTTTGTTGTTCCTGGAACTCCTCTTGGCTGCGGTGTTGTTGGTAAGTTCCAAAAATTTCGTCTTGTTGTATGTCATTAGGAAGATCGTCTACATTGCAGCGGAAATGATTTCGGGGAAGTTTAAGTTTAAGAACTCTTGTTGGAGAATTGACAAGTGCTCCTGATATCTTGTGCAGCTCCATCTGCAAGTGGTTCTTTCACCGACGATCTCATGTCAGACGTGGGGAATGAAAAGCTATACTCTCTCACTCACACATTTTCTCATGTGCGTACTCACGATATCACTTATATATCTCTATGTAATAAGCCGACTCAATATATAATATAGATATATATAATATATATTAACTGAGAATGAGTTACATATCTCAACCTTATCGTCCTCAATACCGACATAATGAGTGAGTCGCGGTACTCGAAGGCAGAGGTGCCACAATGTCCTGGGTGTGAGGACGATAAATCCCGACGAGTGAGTGTCATACTATCGATGGATGACGAATCATAATAGTATCGACATTTCAAGCTGAACCTACCTTGTTACCTGCACAGCTTATGTACATTCCAACTGTCCTACATAAATGCTACACGAGTCCACACACCCACCTACTCTAATACACTAATAGGGTGAGAGATCTGAGCTGCTGAAATCTCCTCTGCATCCTATATATCATCTATCTGCCAACTATTTATGTTCAAAATAATCGAAATTTGATATCAGACTAGAGTACAGTGGCAGAAGAGTTGTGATATACTGCACATAAAAACTAAACCGTGCAGTGTCAACAACATTCTATAGATTAGTGATTAGTGATGATTAATAACAGCATCCTTCAAATTATTTAATGAAATCATATTTTCATAAGGAGATAAATACCATGAGAAACTGCTTTACTTTGTTGTTTTCTCTCCATCACCTGAAATTGAATTTCTATTACATTTAGATAGAAACCTGGCCACTGGTTTCTTATGCCAAAAGTACTTACATCACACTCATGTGACTTCATGGGTGCTGCATTCACTACTATTTTCTTGCTCTTCTCTGTAGTCCTTGAAATAAATGAAATTCACTAGTTTAATAGCTGTTTCATAAGGACAATCATCAGCATCCATAGTATCTCTAATAGATGTTCTTAGCCATGGATAAATTCTCACATACCTATCAAACTCTTCTTCAATATGTCTTGCACTGGTTCTAAGTCGTTTTCCAGCCCAGAAGTGACGGCAGAGTTCATTTAGAGAATAGAGCAGTCTTCTTGGATTATTATATATAAAGAAAGATGCAATAGAATTCTTCTTAATTTACCAGTGTCACTCTTTTAAAACACGCGAGTGCGTCAGCACAACGAATGCGCTCGTTGCATAACTCAGGAGATAACATGATCTAATACCAAATTAACACGAGTTGAGATATAACATCTCTATATTCAAATGAGGCCGAATATGTCGAGCACACTGGGACATAAAAAATAAATAAAACCACATATCTATCAAGAGAGTCAACTATTTTATCTTATTTCTCGTTCTTTTTTCTATTAAGAATTTGCATATATATATATAGAGACCTATATATATATAGATTGATTACTTGGCTTTAACATAATGCTATAGGGTAGTGGTGTTCTAGAAATCATGCAAGGAGTATTTAGCATGTACACTGCAGAAGAGAATATTCTGGATAGGACTGTTCCAGAGCCTAAACTAGCGACTACACGAGGAGAATGAATTTTATTCATTAAAAGGGAAATGACATCATCTAATGCTGAAGGCTTGGTAAGTAATATGGTTGGATTCTGTTCTATGTGCTCTCTCCACCAGTCATATCCAGAAAATTCACTAATTATTGACTTAAATCTAGCAAAGCTACCATATCTGAGGAATGTATTTCTAACTGCTCTTCCAGTTTCAGTTATGGTCAATTGTTTATCCCTCATATCGGTGAGATAATCAATACCTAATGATGAATTTGAAATCATGTTCCACATGTTATAATCATTAGAAACACAGGCACAAAGCATTACTGGATCAAACATATAGAAGCCATAATGTGGATCTGGATAGTTAGAAATACATTTCTCATAGAACTCAAAAGTAGGATTTATGTCAAGGGCCAACAGTTTGTAATGAAGAATGCATTGGGAGAATTCTATACATCTGACCAACATAATAGGAGCTCCACGTTCTATAATTTGATTTCTCAAATTACAGAAGTGTTCCTGACGTTCAATTAGAGACTCTGTTTCAGGAACTACCAGTGAAGCTGATACCCATCTAATTACAGGTCTATTGCGTGTTGTTCTAGTATAGAAATCTGAATTAAATTCATATACAGACTGTGTTAGAGGAGTTGACTTTTCTTCTGATGGATAAATGGCTACAAGTTCACTCAAACCATTTAACCATCAAAGCAGTATCCAACCCCTTCTGTAATCTCGGAGTTACATTACCCACTAAGGTTGCTATAACACCAGAATCATCAGAAGAGGTTTGATGTGAATATACTAACTCCACTGACTTTTCATTCTTTAAAGAATGCTTCATAAAGTTTTCCATACTGATTTGCACACTGCAATGGGAAGCAGAAGAGAAATAATGGAGAATCCCTTGAAGTGAACTCTTGTTGGAGAATTGACAAGTGCTCCTTGATATCTTGTTGCAGCTCTTCTGCAAGTGGTTCTCCACCGACGATCTCATTCAGACGTGGGAATGAAGCTATATATATATATATAATATATATTATATATATTATATAATAATATTATATATATATATATATATATATATATATATATATATATATAGTATATAATATATATATATATATATATATGAGTTTGATATTTTTGCCTTAAATGAAACAACCAAACAATACTATATTTTAGTTTGAGAAATTGAGCTGAGTAAGGCATTCTTTCGAATGGGATTTCTCTCTTTATGAAATTTAAGATTATGTTCAAAGATTTATTATCATTACCTTGAAATAAATCATTGACCAAATCCATATTGATAGATTCTACATGATTAATAACAGCATCCTTCAAATTATTTAATGAAATCAGACCACATTTCATAAGAAGATAAATACCATGAGAAACTGCTTTACTTTGTTGTTTTCTCTCCATCACCTGAAATTGAATTTCTGTTACATTTAGATAGAAACCTGGCCACTGGTTTCTTATGCCAAAAGTACTTACATCACACTCATGTGACTTCATGGGTGCTGCATTCACTACTATTTTCTTGCTCTTCTCTGTAGTCCTTGAAATGAAATTCACTAGTGTAATAGCTGTTTCATAAGGACAATCATCAGCATCCATAGTATCTCTAATAGATGTTATTAGCCATGGATAAATTCTCACATACCTATAAAACTCTTCTTCAATATGTCTTGCTCTGGTTCTAAGTCGTTTTCCAGCCCAGAAGTGACGGCAGAGTTCATTTAGAGAATAGAGCAGTCTTCTTGGATTATTAAAGATAGAAATTTCTGATCTTGTCTTCCTTTTAACTCCCCATCGTAGAAGGTCTCCTTTTGCAAGATCATTGTTTACTAATGATAGCTCAGAATAAGATGATTCAAATGGAAATAGAATCTCCATTTGATCACAAACTAATCTATCATTGGTAAGTTTTCTATCTTTAAGAAGAAATAGTAGTGAAACTTTTGGTATATGCTCATAATCCTTATCTAGTGGTGTTCTAGAAATCATGCAAGGAGTATTTAGCATGTACACTGCAGAAGAGAATATTCTGGATAGGACTGTTCCTAAGCCTAAACTGGCGACTACACCAGGAGAATGAATTTTTTTTCATTAAAAGGGAAATGACATCATCTAATGCTGAAGGCTTGGTAAGTAATATGGTTGGATTCTGTTCTATGTGCTCTCTCCACCAGTCATATCCAGAAAATTCACTAATTATTGACTTAAATCTAGCAAAGCTACCATATCTGAGGAATGTATTTCTAACTGCTCTTCCAGTTTCAGTTATGGTCAATTGTTTATCGTTCATATCGGTGAGATAATCAATACCTAATGATGAATTTGAAATTATGTTCCACATGTTATAATCATTAGAAACGCAGCCACAAAGCATTACTGGATCAAACATATAGAAGCCATAATGTGGATCTGGATAGTTAAAAATACATTCCTCATAGAACTCAAAAGTAGGATTTATGTCAAGACCCAACAGTTTGTAATGAAGAATGCATTGGGAGAATTCTATACATCTGACCAACATAATAGGAGCTCAACCTTCTATAATTTTATTTCTCAAATTACAGAAGTGTTCCTGACGTTCAATTAGAGACTCTGTTACAGGAACTACCAGTGAAGCTGATACCCATCTAATTACAGGTCTATTGCGTGTTGTTTTAGTATAGAAATCTGAATTAAATTCATATACAGACTGTGTTAGGGGAGTTGACTTTTCTACTGATGGATAAATGGCTACAAGTTCACTCATAAACCATTTAACCATCAAAGCAGTATCCAACCCCTTCTGTAATCTCGGAGTTACATTACCCACTAAGGTTGCTATAACACCAGAATCATCAGAAGAGGTTTGATGTGAATATACTAACTCCACTGACTTTTCATTCTTGAAAGAATGCTTCATAAAGTTTTCCATACTGATTTGCACACTGCAATGGAAAGCAAAAGAGAAATAATGGAGAATCCCTTGAAGTGAACTCTTGTTGGAGAATTGACAAGTGCTCCTTGATATCTTGTTGCAGCTCTTCTGCAAGTGGTTCTTCACCGACGATCTCATTCAGACGTGGGAACGAAGATACATTTCCCATCTCAATTTTTCTCGCCCAAAGAGCTACAGTAGATTGTCAATATATATTATATATATATATAATATAATATATATATATATATATATATACTATTATAACTATATATATATATGAGCATGAAATTTTTGCCTTAAAGTGAAACCAACCATACCATACTTTAGTTGAGAAATTTAACTGAGTAAGGCATCTTTCGAAATGGTATTTCTCTTAATGAAATTTAAGATTATATTCAAAGATTTATTATCATTACCTTGAAATAAATCATTGACCAAATCCATATTGATAGATTCTACATGATTAATAACAGCATCCTTCAAATTATTTAATGAAATCAGACCACATTTCATAAGAAGATAAATACCATGAGAAACTGCTTTACTTTGTTGTTTTCTCTCCATTACCTGAAATTGAATTTCTGTTACATTTAGATAGAAACCTGGCCACTGGTTTCTTATGCCAAAAGTACTTACATCACACTCATGTGATTTCATGGGTGCTGCATTCACTACTATTTTCTTGCTCTTCTCTGTATTCCTTGAAATGAAATTCACTAGTTTAATAGCTGTTTCATAAGGACAATCATCAGCATCCATAGTATCTCTAATAGATGTTCTTAGCCATGGATAAATTCTCACATACCTATCAAACTCTTCTTCAATATGTCTTGCACTGGTTCTAAGTCGTTTTCCAGCCCAGAAGTGACGGCAGAGTTCATTTAGAGAATAGAGCAGTCTTCTTGGATTATTAAAGATAGAAATTTCTGATCTTGTCTTCCTTTTAACTCCCCATCGTAGAAGGTCTCCTTTTGCAAGATCATTGTTTACCAATGATAGCTCAGAATAAGATGATTCAAATGGAAATAGAATCTCCATTTGATCACAAACTAATCTATCATTGGTAAGTTTTCTATCTTTAAGAAGAAACA
>JABUQX010070396.1:15000-26750 GCA_015478945.1 Trachelipus rathkii | reverse complement strand
CAGTGGCCAGCGTTCAGTTGGAATTTTGGGTGTTTATCATTCGCGTTATCGTGAAACGCTTTCGCGTTTTCGTGCGCCGCTTCAACTGGTTTCTTCGCACAGGCTAATAACTGTTTCAGTCCAGTTTAAAGCTGAGCTTGGTTTAAAGTATTCTGTAAGCCACTCTTCAGTGTGATTACATATACAAAGTAATTCATCTGGACTCATGAAAATACGCTTTGTATTATAACATGGTGATTGGGTAGTACACTTGAAAAATTCAAATCCATCGGGTTTTCTTTTATATAAGAATGAAACCCTACTTCCTGGGATCTTGATTTCCCACTGGACAATGTCTTGTATTGAGGTATACATGTTAAGGTGAATCATGATATACACTTAGTGAAAATAGAGCACTTTTATTACAAATCAGAGAACTTGTGCACCGCTTAACAGCCAAAACGAGTATGATTTTAAAATGAGTTTGGGTCTAAAACACGCATCCTCAAATATAATTTTCATCCAATCACAGGTAAGGTTCAGGATATGAAAAAAACATGTTTTTACATACGTAAAACCAAAAAAGCGATAAAATAATTCTCGACCAATCACATACGAGGTCATATAGAGATAAGGATTACTCCGTCCCACTCACAAGAAAGGTAAACATTTCCTTCTTACCTGCTTAAGGATCTTACCGATCCAGCATGTTTCCAGTTTGAAATATATTTATAAAATAATAATAACATTGATTCTCGATTCTTGTCTATACTGGAATTACCTTTTGACCTGGTATTAGGCTTAAATCAGCCTGGGATACAAAAAGGCTTATCCTAAATTTAAGCCTAAATTTAGGCCTAACGTAGTTATTGCACCACATTTTACAGAAAAAGGTCAGTTTGAAATATATTTTGACCTGGAATTAGGCCTAAATCGCCCGGGGATACAAAAAGGGTTATCCTAAATTTAGGCCTAAAGTAGTTATTTCAACACATTTTACAGAGAGAGGTCAGTTTCGTATCTGTAAGGAGTGCGGGTTGTTGTGTTTTCTCGTGATGGATTGTCAATGTACATAGATAATAATAATAATAATAAAGAAAATCCAAATTATTTAAAAAACTTTGAAATATTTTTAGTTAACATCGAGCGAATAATATAAATGTAAGTGAATAATTGTTATTTTTAAATAAAAACTTAGAATGATTTTAATAAAATACATGTTATGTTAGCAGAGAAGAACTTATTTTGTTATTTTTATACTTATTACACGGCTAAAGATGAACAAAACGTGGCATAGCTTGGTGTAGAGGGGTGCTAGGGGCTTGCCCTACTGATTTACTGATTTATTGCTTTAAGGTACGTAAAATATGTTTTTAATAAAATTTCATAAAATTTTAGTAAAAGTTATTATAAAACTTGATAGTTATAAAATTATAAACAAAAAGTATTAACAGTTAATAATAAATTCTTTGTTCAAAGATAATGATTGATTTAGTATAGAAGTTTTAAGAAACTTTGAAATAATTTTAGTTATATTTGAATGAGTAATATAAATGTACGTGTTTAATTAAAACATAAAATGTTTTAATAAATTATACGTTATGTGTGTAAGTGTGTGGGCGTGTGTATGTATGTGTGTGTGTGTGTGTGTGTGTGTGTGTGTGTGTGTGTGTGTGCTCTAAATAATAATAACAATAGGTATGAATAATAACACTAAGTATAATAATAAAAATAAAAATAAAATGTTTTAATAAATTATACGTTATATGTATAAGTGTAAGTGTAAGTGTGTGTGTGTGTGTGTGTGTGTGTGTGTGTGTGTGTGTGTGTGTGTGTGTGTGTGTGTGTGTGTGTGTGTGTGTGTGTGTGTGTGTTCTAAATAATAATAACAATAGGCATGAAGTAAATAACACTAAGTATAATAATAAAAATAATAATAAAAATAAAATAATAATAAAAAGTAAAATAATAAAAATAAAATAAAAAGAATAAAAAATAAAAATAAAAAGTATTAAAACAAAATAAAAATATAAAAGAAAACATAATGTTAATAAATATATGAGTTAAAGCAGTAAAAGCATGAGTTAAAGCAGTAAAACATATGAGTTAAAGCAGTAAAACATGAGTTAAAGCAGTAAAACATATGAGTTAAAGCAGTAAAACAGTAAAACAAAAGCATACTAACCCCTTGTTGCTATGTAACACCTCTATTGATTTACTGATTTACTGCTTTAAGGTATGTAATGTTAATAAATATGAGTTAAAGCAGTAAAACATATGAGTTAAAGCAGTAAAACATGAGTTAAAGCAGTAAAACAGTAAAACAAAAGCATACTAATCCCCCCTTGTTGCTATGTAACACCTCTATTGATTTACTGATTTACTGCTTTAAGGTATGTAATGTTAATAAATATGTGAGTTAAAGCAGTAAAACATATGAGTTAAAGCAGTAAAACAGTAAAACAAAAGCATACTAATCCCTTAGGTGTTAGGTAACACCTCTATTGATTTACTGATTTACTGCTTTAAGGTATGTAATGTTAATGTTTTTAATAAAATTTCGTACAGTTGTAGTAAAATAAAATGTTTATATATCAGACACTCTGTTTTTTTCTTCTTACATACAATTTTTAAAAATTTATAAATTAAAAAGTATTAAGTAAAAAATATAAAAGATGTCTGTAATGAGTTACAGTTTTAGAATCGCAAAATGTTTTTAATAAAAATGTTTAAGTATGAAATAAAAATGAATGACTCATAGTATATTTGAAAAGAAATTCTTTGAATAGTTTACATTGATATCATATTTTTTCGTTCGCGCGGGAATATTGCGCCTGCGGGCGCACGCGGCGGGCGGGTACGCGGAAATATTGCGCCTGCGGGCGCACGCGGCGGCGGTTACGCGGAAATATTGCGCCTGCGGGCGCTCGCGGCGGGCGGGGAACGCGGTTGGTCGCACCTGCGGGTGCGGGTTCGTGGGCCTTCACGCGGAGGGATCATGCTGAGCCCTGGTGATCAGCAGGACATTAATATTAACTCTGTTCTATGATGTGGGTAGAAAATGCATCAAAGATGAGTTATCAAAGATGACTTCATCAAAGATGAATCATCAATATAGGTGGTATCAAAGATGAACCATTAAAGCTGAGGTATCAAAGTTGAGGCTTCAAAATTGAGCCATCAATGCTGAGGCATCAAAGTTAAGGCATCAAAGTTGAGGCATCAAAATATCGAGTGTGTGAGTGTAAGTGTAAGTGTATCTGTGTGTGTGTGTGTAAGGAGTGTATATGGGCTAGTGTAAGTGTCTATGGAGAGTGTAAGTGCTTATAAGTGTCATAGTGTGTATAAGTGTCATAGTGAATGTGTGTATAAGTGACATAGTGTATGTGTGTATAAGTGTCATAGTGTATGTGTGTATAAGTGACATAGTGTGTATAAGTGTTAGAAAAAGACTAACTCATAGTAGGAAGCATCCTAGCAACTTGTAATATACACCAATCGATTCCTCATACCTTATAACCTAGGGGTAGACACCCATATTAGGGCTATTCTAGGCTCAGGGGAGGCTAGAAAAGGCTTGAAAAAAGTGGCACTCAGTTGGTACTATGTGGCACTCACTTGGCACTATGTGGCACTCACTTGGCACTATGTGGCACTCATTGGCACTCACTTGGCACTCATTGGCACTCACTTGGCACTCACCTGGCACTCATCTAATACTCATAGAACACTAATAGAACATCCCTAGATACTCCTTACGGTGATTGGGAACCATCAAAGTTGAACCATCAATAAATCTGAGTCATCAAAAGCTAGGAACCAACAATATAGGGTACCATCAAAGAGATGACACCATCAAAGCTGAGCCATAAAGTTGAGCCATCAAAGTTGAGCCATCAACAAAGGTGAGGCATCAAAGCTGGGGTATTAAAGTTGAGGCATCAAAATTGTACCGTAGAATACAAAGGGTTGACCGAAAAATTTGGGTTCTCAAAATTGCACCCTGGAAGACCAAAGGGTTGGTCGAAAAATTAGGGCTGCCGAAAAATTAAGGATGGCCAAAAATTAGGGTGGGCCAAAATTGACCCATGGAAGACCAAAGGGTTGGTAGTGTGTTTGTACGTGTGTATAAGTGTAAATGTAAGTGTAAGTATCTATGGGTGAGCGTAAGTGTCATAGTGAATGTGTGTGTGTGTGTGTGTGTGTGTGTGTGTGTGTGTGTGTGTGTGTGTGTGTGTGTGTGTGTGTGTGTGTGTGTGTGTGTGTGTGTGTGTGTGTGTGTATAAGTGTAAATGTAAGTGTCTATGGGTAAATGTAAGTGTCATAGTGAATGTGTGTATAAGTGTCATAGTGAATGTGTGTGTATAAGTGTAAGTGTGTGTGTGTGTGTGTGTGTGTGTGTGTGTGTGTAGGTGTTCAAGTTAGGATAGATCCATACATACGTTCAAGTTAGGAACGAAATATGTGACGGGTGGGCCACGAGTGGGCAAAAAATTAGCGTGGGCCAAAATTGACCCATGGTATCTGGCAAGGTCAAGGCCGAAATATCATGGTCAAACAAGGTTAAGACATCAAAAAGGGCTAAGCCCCTAAAGGAAGGACAAAAAATTACCGTGGGTCAAAATTGACCCATGGTATCTGTCAAGCTTTGGAGAAAAGGTCAAGGACAAAAAGGTTAAGACATCAAAGGGCTAAGCCCCTAAAGGGTTACAAAAATTAGGGTGGGCCAAAATTGACCCATGGAAGACCAAAGGGTTGGTCGAAAAAATTAGGGGATACGTACAACGGTTGCTTACGCAACCGTTTGGCGCAACCCTTCTTCGAAGGGTTGCAAAAATTAGGGTTGCCGAAAAAATTAGGGTTGCCAAAAAATTAGGGTTGCCAAAAATTAGGGTTGCCAAAAAATTAGGGTTGCCAAAAAATTTGGGTTCTCAAAAAATTTGGGTTGACCAAAAAGGTCAAGGCCCAAAAAGGTCGCGGTCAAAAAAGGTCAAGGTCAGGTAAAAAGGTCAGGTGGGTTTTTCGTCGAAAAGGGGGCGGAGTTTGGGCCTCCGGAATGTGGTTGTTACTACTATATATTATAAATTTCAATGCAAGAGTGTGGGAGGAGAAGAAACGAGGTGGAGAGAATGGTGGGACAGTATGGATAGAAGATAAGAAATATTGAAGGAGAGGTGTTGATAGATTTCTGTTTAAGGAAGGGAATAAAGATCATGAATGGGTTTTTCCAACAGAGGGACTCACATAGGTTCACAAGATATAGATGGAACAATATCACAGGAGAATTCGATCAGAGATCTATTATAGACTATATAATATCGTCTGATAGTAGGCTAAATAAGGAATGTGAAAGTGATCCCTGGAGTAACAATTTATATTCGGATCATAGATTATTGGTAACGGACCTGGAGGTGAAGACAGATAAGTTGCAGAATAAAGAAAAGAGAAATGTGATTAAAGTGGAGTCACTGAAGGAGCGTGACAGGAAAAGGGAATATGTTGAAATAATAAGTCAGAGCCTAGAATAATTAGAAGGAGTCAGAGAGATAGGGGGAGATACAAGAAAAAGTAAAAAGGGCAGCAGAGGAGACCCTGGGTAAAAGATGGGTAGGAGGATCGAAGAAAAGACACAAGAGGGGTGGACTGAAGAAGTGAAGGAGGCAATAAAGAGGAAAGCAGTATTGATGAGAAGGTGATTGAAAAATAAAACTACACAGACAAGGGCTCAGTATATGAAGGTATGAAATGAATGAAGCAGAGAGAGTGAAAAGAAGAGTAAAAGAAAAGGCAGCAAAGAGAGAGGCGGATGGAATTGGATGTGAGGGCAAAAAGGAAGAGGATTTTTAGACTGGCAAAAAACGTATAGAGGATCAAAGAGGAAAGTGTGCAATATCAAGGATAAGCAAAGTGAATTTTTGGTGAGATCAACAGACAAACAGGAGATGAACGGAATACTTCAGAGAACTGTTAAATGCGAATGAGCAGGTGGGGATGGGGGAGAAGAGAAAGCTGAAGGAGGGGAGGATGAGGAGGGGGAGGAGATCACTATGGAGGAGTTGGAGGTGACTCTGAGAGCAATGAAGATGGGGAAGATGGGATACTCATAGAAGTAATAAAAGAGTGCTATGGAGAGTGCTAGAGAGAGAATATGCAGTGGATAAAAAGTTGAGAGGAACCCTGCAGAGTTTGTAATGTATAAGAATAATTAATGTAAGAGCAGAATATGAGAATAAGGAATGGTTTGAGGAGAACTGGAGTCAAACATGGAAGCGTGTTGTCACAAATTTTGTTTGTAGCATATTTGGATGTAGTGATAAAGAAGGTGAGAGAGGATATAGGAGATTTGGACTGTGATATTCTGGCGTGCTGGAGCGAAGACGGAGATAGGCTGAGAGAGGTGGTGACTTGTTTTGCTAATAGGCTTAGAGAGGCCGGTCTAACTATGAACACATACAGAAAAGACTGAGATCATGGTGGTTAGTAGGGGAGAAGGAAGAGGAGAGCTGAGAGTAGATGTGGAAGGGACTGAGATAATGATGGTGGAGAAATGCAAATACTTGAGTGGAGTATTTGGAAGAGGAGGAGGAAATGTACAAGAGATAACAAGTAGGATAGCTCAGTATGGGAAGCTGTAAGAACAGGGTACCCCATACTGAAAGATAAACAAATATTATATATATATATATATATATATATATATATATATATATATATATATATATATATATATATATATATATATATATATATATATATATATATATATATATATATATATATATATATATATATATATATATATATATATATATACTATATATATATATATATATATATATATATATATATATATATATATATATATAATAACATATATAAATATATATATATATATATATAACTATATATATAAATATATATATATATATATATATATATATATATATATATATATATATATATATATATATAATATGTATATTTATAATTTGAACTCGATTGTTTCTATTGAGCTTTGTTGATAACTCTTCTAGCAGTTGATAAAAAAAATTAATCGCCTTAATAATGAGCCCCTTCAGTATTGTCAGCCACTTCTGAACTCCATTTCAAAGGGTTTTTCAAATAGGTTTCAGAAGTTTCTCAATCTGGATATATGCCATGAAACTAAGCTAGCAATATTAGCTTCTGTGTCAAGTCCAAGATTCAAGTTAAAGTGGCTATCAATTCAATTAACAGTGACATCAAAACTACTGCAATGACGAAAGGAGTCCAAGAAATGCTGGTGAATTCTATAAAGGCCCTCCAAGAAAATAGCCCAAATAGCATGACTGATTATGCAGTTTCTGAAAGTAATGTCGATGATTTTTTTTATTATGAAATATCAAATGGCGCTACCACGACTACAAGCGAAGATTCGATGGAAATGGAGGTTCTCAAATATTTTGCCGAATAAAAATCTTCACTGGAATCTCTACGTCATTTTCCTCGTGTTTTGCAGTTTTTCTTTTTTAAATACAACACCCCACTACCATCATCAGCACCAGTAGAAAGACTCATCAGTTTGGCAGGTCATATTCATTCTCTCTGATGAAATGTTTAACAGTTTGGTATTTTTAAAAGGAAATTCAGTGTATGATGAAAATCAGGTTTCCTAATCTTTTTAGCATCTCATCATTTTCTCTTACAATTGTAGATCTTATATATATATATATATATATATATATATATATATATATATATATATATATATATATATATATATATATATTATATTGTAGATTATATATATATTATATATATATATATATATATATATATAACCTATTATTTTGCAATCTTTAGTTTTAAAGTATCTAGATACATGTATCGGCGATACATGTATCGTTATCGGTATCGCTAAAGAAGGTAAGCAAGTATCGGTGTATCGGTATCGCTAAAGTAAATTTTTGTGTATCGATGTATCGGTATCGCTTAAGCAAATTTGTATCGATGCCCATCACTGTATATATATATAATAATAATAATATATAATATATAATAATAATATATATATATATATATATATAATAATAATAATAATATTTATTTAATCTACAAATAAATAATTATATATAATAATATAATAATAATATATATATATGTAATAATAACTAATATATATATATATATAATAATCTTCTATATATATATATATATGTGCTTTATATTAATAATATAATAATATAATATATATATAATATATAATAATATAATAAAAATAATAATAATAATAATAATAATAATAATAATAATAATAATAATAATAATAATAATAATAATAATAATAATAATAATAATAATAATAGAATAATATATATATATATAATAATAATAATAATAATATATATATATAAATAATAATAATAATAATAATAATAATAATAATATAATATAATATATATATATAATATATATATGTAATAATATATATATATATATATATATATATATATATATATATATATATATATATATATATATATATATATATATATAGTATATATATAAAAAAATAAATATATATATATATTTCTATATATTATATATATATATTTATATTTTTTTACAAATACTATATAACAATAATAATAATAATAATAATATATATATATATATATATATATATATATATATATATATATATATATATATATATATATATATATAATACAGTTATGATTGCAGTGGCGGCTCGTCTTTATGGGCTATTGGGCTGCAGCCCCTCCAAATTAAAAATGCCAGGCATAGGATGTTGATAGAAATATAAAATTTTGTCACATAAAAGTGAAAAGAAATTTTTTTTAAACAATTTAATACATAAAAAATAGTAATTAACAAAGAAAATAAGAAAAGAATGCTTTTTGCAACAGCAAATTTTATGTACGATATTTTTTTTTCAATATATCCAATAGTATAAAATTGGGGCTCCTATATTGCAGCCCTGAAAAAAGACCAACTTTATTAGTTCTTTAAAATAAGACAAATATGGCAACTTAACAAGAAAAAGAATACCAAATTCCTATAGTAGTTTTTAGCAAGTTGCCAGTTTGGCTTTTTTGAATTTTATAGCAACTTACGAGATTTGTCTCATATAAAATTGCATTTCAAATTTGAGGGAGTTGCTAGTTGTCCTTTAATGTCCTTCTGTACATATAAAAGACATATATTAAAGACAAATAAAAATCAGTTTATTATTAGGCTACAGAGGAAGAGGATGTGTTTTTTTTTGTGTTGAAAATTTAATTTGTATATATGAAATAAATTATTTATTTACAGAAAAAAATAATACATTTTATATGAATGCTGATGATGATGATGATGTGCATGTACTTGTGATGTTAATTTGAAATGTGAGCCCCAAATATTGTTAAAATTGCGTGTATTTTTAAAATTTGTTATGTTAACATTTAAGGGAATAAAGTTTTATTTCTACTTTTGCTCTGAAACCTTCAAAGAAGGGTAAAGCTCCCTTCCCTATTGGCGATTTCGTACCAACAAAAATCTGATTTACAAAAAAGATTCTTCGAGGTTTCAAACAGCTCTGTCTCGATAGTGCCAGGCGTAAGATAAATATATATATATATATATATATATATATATATATATATATATATATATATATATATATATATATATATATATATATATATATATATATATATATATATATATTTATATATATATATATCTATATATATATATATATATATATATATATATATATATATATTTCTTTGATGTTTTTTTAGATTTTAGCACGTAGACCTTCGACTTATACTAGTTCTCGAAGAAAGGTCAAATATTAAATTATTTTTTACATATATTTTTTTTACATTAGTTATCCCTAAAAATATATATATATATATATATATAATAATAATAACTATATATATATATATATATATATATATTATTATAATTATTTACTTACACTTTCTTGAGCGGGGTAGTGGTACGTACAGCCTCTCCCACTCACACACACCCCCCATCTCGCCCTCACCCACCTCCTCCACCCCACTCTATCCCTCGCCAACACCCTGCCCTCTTCCTCCCTCATCCCTCCCACCTCCAGCATCTCCTTTATTCCATCCATCCACCTCCTTCTTGGTCTCCCCCTTCCTCTCCTTCCTATCCCCTCCGCCTCCCAAACTCTCCTAACCACTCTCTGTTCCTCCATTCTCACTAGATGCCCATACCATCTTAACATTCCCTTCTCCGCTCTTCCCACCAACCCATTCCTCCAATCACATCTCTCCCTCACCACCCTATTCCTAATCCTCTCCCTTCTGCTAACCCCACAAACCGCTCTCAACCCCTTCATCTCAAATACTTCCAACTTCTTCCTAGACCTGGCATTCAACCCCCACGTTTCACACCCATATAACACCGCTGGTACACAAATTTTTCAAACATACTTATCTTAACTTTCTGTGATAAATCCCCCCCTTTCCATAATTCTCTCAGGCCACTCAAGCTCTCATTCCTTCTCCCACTCTATGTTCTATCTCCTCCTTCATCCCTCCCCCCTTACCCAAATCCATCCCTAAATATCTAAAAATCTTTACTTCTTCCAATACTACCCCCCTACTCGAACCTCTAACCCCTCCCCCTCCTCTCTTTCCTCCTCTTCAAACACTAACACTTTACTCTTACCTGGATTTATTTTAAGCCCCTTTTGTCCACACATTCTCTCAAACTCCCTCACCAAATACCTCAGCCCTTCCGCGTTCTTCGCCACTAGGGCAGTATCATCCGCAAACAGTATCATGTTCACTTCCCTTCTATCATTCCCATTCATCAATTCCCCTCCCTCACCATTCCTCTGCACACACTCTCCATAAGCAAATTGAATAGCCACGGCGACATTACACACCCCTGCCTCAATCCTCTCACCACCTAAACATCTCACTCTCCCCTCCTAACACCCTCACACACATTCTACTATTCCTATAAAAAGCCCCTAATACCTTTACCTAATTTACCCCCCCCTCCATTTTCCTCCAACACCCTCCACAATTCACCCCTCTCTTCACTCTATCATATGCTTTCTCTAAATCTAAAAAACACCCATACACTTTCCCTTTCCTCTCTATACTTTTCTCCACAAGCATCTTTAGTGTAAACACTTGGTCCACACACCCTCTTCCCCTCCCTAAATCCTCCTTGTTCTTCCCCCATTCTCCCCTCCGTTAAACCTCTCACTCTCTCAATCAATATTCTCCCATACACTTTCCCTACCACACTTAAAAGACATATACCTCTATAATTCCCACATTCCATCCTATCCCCTTTCCCCTTATACAGGGGAACCAAACAACCATCCTCCCAATCCTGTGGTACCTCACCACTCCTCCAACATATATTATATAACCTATACAGCCATTCCTCCACCCCTATACCTCCCTTCTGCAACATTTCCATTCTCACACCATCCATACCTGCGGACTTCCCTTTTTTTCCTTTATTCAAGGCCCTAATAATTTCCTCCATTTGTATTTCATCCTCCCCCTCCCTCCCCAATTCATTCCCCATCCTCACCTCTTGCAAATCTTCCTCCCCTCCCCCACCCACCTCATTCAATAATCCACTAAAATACTATCTAATCGATACCGATATCTATCGACATCAATTCACCATCTCCTCCCTTAATCCTCTCCCCCAACCCCTCCTTCTTCTTCCTTTTTTATTTACTTCTTTCCAGAACATCTTGCTTCCCGATTCAAAATTTTCCG
>JABUQX010070396.1:0-5000 GCA_015478945.1 Trachelipus rathkii | reverse complement strand
TTCCAATCAATCCAGGTTGTCATTAAAAACCCAAGCAAAAAAACCTGCCCCCTAAAAAAGCCAAACTAAAAAGAAAAAAAATACCCAGCTGCAAGTGCATTTTTTAAAAAAATTTTAGCTGCTATTTTCAAAAATTTGAGAGATATTTTTAAAAAAATTATTAATATCTAATAATAACATATGTTATGTTGAATTTTATTCAAGATTTTAGCTGATATACCTTTTAAATATTTGAAATAATGAGAATGAAAAAGTAAATTTTTAAATTTTACTACAAATGAATGTATCTTTAAATGGTAAGGACTAGAAGATAATAACTAAATTCCCTTATTAAAATTACTAAATAAAAAACTTTTCAGTAAATAATGTAAGATCTCTTTCCTCTTTGGTTATAAATTTGCTACCATATATTTTGAATTTCCATTATTTTATATAGTATGCAATAAACTATAAAACTAATTTGTAACAATGGATTGAAGTCAGTCAGAGAATGCATCATATTTTCCCATTAATAGTAACTATCTGGCTGTCTTAGATATCTATATATCCTTAAAAGATTTTGAGCTTTTTCAGACCCTATTTCAAACTTTTGATCCAAAACAAGACCAAAAGTAAAGAAAATTCCTTCAATTTATTTAGTGATTTGAATCAATTGACCTAAATGAAACAAATACTGATTAATTTTAATTAATTTAATTTCATTTTTTACATATTACATTTTTTTTTAAATATTATTAGAATGTGGTTGTTCCATACTTTTTCCGGATTATCAATAATATATCAATAACATTATTATTTTTTTCAATAATCAAGCTTTTTTTACGATTATCAATGATTCACTTGTATAGACAAAATGTACTTAAATAATTTACAAAAACTTCAAATAATTTTGCAAGACCATTTTTAAGTAAGAAAATGTAAGATACAATAAAAAAAATAATGTATAATGTATAATGTATAATATATAATATATATATAATATATATATATATATATATAATATATTTATATATAAAAAAATATATGTAATAATAATAATAATATATAATAATAATATATATATATATATATAATAACTCATATATAATATATAATATAATATATATATGCAGAATTATATATGTAATAATAATATATATGTAACACATAAAAATAATAATTTGTAATATGTATATATATATATATATATATATAATATATATATTAATAATAATAATAACTATCATATCATAACAATAATAATAATAATAATATAATAATAATAATAACTATAATAATAATAACGCATGTATAATATAATAATAATAATAATATATATATATATATATATATATATATATATATATATATATATATATATATATATATATATATATATATATATATATATATATATATATATATATATATATATATATATATATATATAAAAAAATATATGCTATATATAAATATATATATATATATATATATATATATATATATAATCAGAAAAAAAAATATCATTAGTAAATCACATTTTGGAAGAGCACCAAAATATTGATGTATAAATTGACTGAGGGGAAATAAACAATTACCGAATTTATCTCCGGTGTTTTCAAATAAAACATTCCATAGTTCAATTTTCAAATCATTTTGGCAAAGGGTACAGGATCGATTTTCAAGAAAAATGCCCTAAATCGGTAATTGTAGAGTTTAGTATAGTATGACAAAAAATTGATTTTTTTTATAATCTTTTTTTTAAAAATACTTTTCCTACCCATGCATGATGACAAACAACGTTGCCCTGTCTAACAGCTTCTTTTTTGGACCGAAAACTCTTTAAGATTATGATAAGATTTGTTAAGTAGACACTGATTTACTGTATATACTTAATAAAACGATAATAGTCTGGAAAAGGGTAATCCTTTCAGATTTTCAGATACTGATTATTTTTTTCTCATAATAGTAATTTTCAGATATCTTTGTTACCCATATATATATATATATATATATATAATATATATATATATATATATATATACATTTATATAAATAATAAATATCTTCTATATTTATATATATATATATATATATATATATATATTTATCGAAAACGTGAAAAAAGCTTTGACTTCGGCTACATTTACAAAATATTTTTATAAAATGATTTTTTTTTTTATAATTACGTATATATTAACTTAAATATTTGTTTTATTTAAACTAAAGAGTAACAAATATATTTGATTCTAAAAAGTAAATTTTGCATAATTATGTATATATTTCCTTTTTTATATAACTAAACTAATATCATAGGGTAAATGCACGGCAGGTTGGTGTAAATGCATGGCAGACCGCTCGCTTCAAATGCGCACTGCGCGTGTGTGGTGCCATACGGTTGTTATATGGCACCGCTCGCATGGCGCATTTGAAGCGAGCGGTATATCATGTAAAATATAAAAATATTCTATAAATATTTATAATATAAATTATTTTATTTTTTTTTATTTTTGGTTATTCCAAATCCCAAGCCTTCCTTCCAACTGCAGATTCCAATTGTCTGTAAACAAAAGAAAACAGCGTAAGCTATCGTGTTCGATTTTACACGAAACTCGTGCTAAATATGTGCCAAATTTCGTTAGCATAGCTTACTAAAACGGACAAAATTGAAAACGTTTTTAATAGTTATTGAATGTCAGATATCTATGTAACCGTTTTCGTTTTAGCATTTGTGCTTACGTAAAGTAAGAAATGCTCGGGTTTGAGTTCGTTTTTGTCAAACTTAGCGCAAAATCGTAAGAAATGTTCACCGAACGTAAGGAATTTCCTTATTTCTGTAAGGTTGTATTTCGCGTGCTTGTCGAATTTATGACGTGCTTACGCAAAAATGCAAACAAACAATATGGCGGCGTGGTAGGTCCGTTTGAATTGATGGATGTTTCATTCAATAAAATCGGCTTTAAATCTAATTTCTTCCAAATAGATAAACTTCATCACAATAGTTGATCAATTATTTGCACTATAAGGTAAAGTTAAATATTTCTATCGAACTATATATATATCGAGTTTTTTTATTGTTGTATTTTTCCAAAACCACGTGCTCCATCACAACAGCTGATTCCAATTATTTGTAAACAAAAGTAAGCCTAGCACGAAATCGCGCTCGTTTATGCCACGAAATTCGTCTCTTAAACCCCAGGGTCAAGCATTTGTTATCAAGCGTAAGCACAAATGACAAAAAACGAAAACGGTCTTATATTTGTGTCTCGGTAGATTGTGACTAGTTTATATTTTTGAATAATTGCTGTAATGCTTTCCTGGCGCATGAAAACGTGAGGTGCTGTACGATGCTATAAAAAGTGACTTTTGGTACTGTGGGTAAAATTCTGGCTTTCGGACAATCGTAATACGTGCAATTTGTATTTGGAGAATTAACTCTTATTCGCTCAGTTCCTCTCGTACTTTTATTAAAACTAAAACTTTTCAAACAAGATTCCTTTCAAAATAACATGTTTTTAACTAGGATTGATGACAATTAAACACAACACTAAAAAAGCACGAATTATTCAAAAAT
The DNA here is from genome assembly GCA_015478945.1 of Trachelipus rathkii. Lineage (NCBI taxonomy): Eukaryota > Metazoa > Arthropoda > Malacostraca > Isopoda > Trachelipodidae > Trachelipus > Trachelipus rathkii. The sequence continues at coordinate 1,447 of JABUQX010070396.1, read as the reverse complement.
CACAAGTTATTACCTTGTGACAAATATCAGCAAACCCATACCGGACCATTTCACAAAAAGGGAAAATCATAGAATCCGTTTACATATAACAATTGGTCGATTGCAGGGGAGCATTTTTCTTGAATAATTTTATTTTTGAATATTTTTGTTATATCTAGAGCCACGCGGAGCGCGCAAATTCGCTATCTTATCTTTTGGGCAAAAATATTTATATTTACCCTCAATGGATTTTATTGCGAACCATGCTGGTTGTTTGGTGATGAAGCAAATGATTCCAGTGATATATGCAAATTCTCATAATGCTTGGCGTGATGGACGAATGAATAATGCCAAGCTCAGTAAAAAAATTTTAAATCATGAAACAAGTACGTCGCATTTACGAGCCGTGCTTAATTTACAATGCAATTGGAAAAAATAAATCAAACCTTGCCATTTTGATGAATGAAAGATCGTGTATAAAATGGTATTTTATTGTGATGAGCATAATTATTTTTTCGTAATGATTTTGAATTAATTCTATGTGATACCAGGACATTAGCACTGTGCAGCTCCTTTTCCACTAAGAGGCTCACCTCACGTGAGATTGTAAAAGAAGTAGATGGGGAAAGTCAATCGAGTCATGTATGCTTGGCCAACGATTATTTAGGAAAAACATTTACTGATTTGCTTAGTTAAAATATATCCGCTGATTATTTATCTAAATGTTACTTAAAGCACATGGTAGCAACTGATAGAATGATGACGTTATTGCTAATTAACTCCATACGAAATAAGATCTACAAAAGTAGGCGACGAAAATATTGAATTATAATCTTTTGATTGTTTTCTATCATAGGCCACAAAAAAGCGGCTTGGGCTTTTTCAAAACAGCCTTTTTCCACTAATTTATATACTTAAACCGTTTGATATTTACAAAACCTATGGAAGATCAATTAGGCTTAGTGATTAGGAATGTCAAAATAGATTTAAAGCAAACCAAATATAGGAAATTTTTAAAATTGAAGAAAAAATGTTGGTTTTTTATAACATAAACAGCACCCACAGTGCCGAAAACTTGTAGAAACAAATAATAAGGTATTAGATGACAAAAACATTAAATTTAGAAACCATAAATGGCATAGGAGGTCCAGCAGAAAACATTAATATTAGAGGCAGCATAAAATGCGAGCAAAACGTTTTGCCTAGGACTTCAGGCCGTATTAAAAGAAAATTGTTCGCAAAATCGCAGAATACATTCCATTGTGCAGCTCATAATTTTAAATTTAGTTCTTTACATCCTGTAAAAGAAATAATGGCTCTTCAAAAATTTATGAAAACTGGAAAACAGTTATTTGTTGCCTATTCAGTTCTTAGTACAGCTCTGGTGGCAAGGATTTTAAAACAGCTGTTCAACATGAGATAAAAGCGATGCGCATGCATCACTCTAAAAAAACAAGCTAAAGAAATG